>FIZV01007669.1:0-12402 GCA_900050545.1 Trionymus perrisii | reverse complement strand
GGTAATATCTTTTTGAAAATTTATAAAAATTTAAAATTTTGTAAAAATTCTAAATTTCATATTTTTTAATAATATTTTCTAATTTTTACCATTTAAAATTGTAGTATTCAAGGCTTATCTTTAATATTTTTGGTAATTTTTACGTTTTAACAAATTTTTCAGTTTAAAATAATTTTTTAAATTATGTCTCAATACAATATATGCAGCGTCGCCTGCAAGTAAGCGTATCAGCAAAATTCTAAAAAAAAAAAAAAGTTGTTTAATTGATATATTTTTAAAATTTGATAAAAATTCGAATTTTAGTATAGAATAATTTAAGTACTTGTTGGGAAAATTTTGAAATCCGAATTATCCGAGCATTTCTCATAATAACGATGTTAGAAAAGTTGCCTATAACGTGAAGTACAGGAGCAATATTTTTTCTTTTTTGGAAAAAAAATGCCGATAGTTCTTAGATTTTGGGAACCCCTAAAAGAAAATTTAGCATATTTTTTTCTTACACAAAACGAAACAAATCAAATCCACAAATCAAAATAGAATTCTTCCTATTATGTGTATTGTGTAGTTTTGAAAAGAGTGAGTCCAATTATTAATATCGTTAATTCGTATTTTTATTTTTTCAATACTCGAATTATGTTAAAATTTTCTCAAAATTAATTTTTTTTTGCAGGTAATGGAGAAAAAGCTTAGAAAATATCCAACAGCGAACGTTTCTCCTGCTATTTCGAACGCGTGTTCGGAGTGGGTGCGTCGTATCACGTAATTACCAAATATTTCTCTAACGGAGACGAATTTTGAAAAACAAATTAGAATTGTTTTTTGTTTTTCAGGATCTGGTGCATTAAAGCGACATGCGTATTTTCGTGATTTTTGCATTGATGATTGATGTCATCGATGATTTGTCAATTTTCTAAACAGATTTACGTCTGTCTACATTGCATTAGAAATATAGGTACCTAACCTACCTATTCGTAGATTACAGGTATTTGTGACAAACAGCTATAATTTTTCAAACAGTTGTTTTATTCGTTAATTAGAGTAGGTATGTGTTTGTTTTGTGCTAATACTTATGTCATAGGTATCGCAGGTTGTTCCATTCTTATGATTATGAATCTAAAATAATTTTCATATTTCATCTCAGAATATTAGTTATGGTACGACCATGGTTTGAAAGTTTGAAATTTCGAGGTGTTTTTACCACCTCCATCGTTGAACTTGAGATTTGCAGTTTTTACGAAATAACGTATGTAACTTGGATGATTTAAATTTGTATTTTATCAAGTTGCATATTGCATCGTGTCCAAATTTGGTGTAGTCGTGTTTTTGTCTTTGTTTATTACGTGTTCTATGCTGTAGTGAGCGAGCAAGCGAGAGAGGGGAGGGGTGTTTTGCGCTCTACCGCAATGTCAAATGAGGCAACCTAAGTGATAAAATAATTCCCCTTTTTGTAATCGACCCATTGACCAAATTAAAAAAAAAAAAAATTACGAGTATGACCTACTAAAGGATTAAAAACGTTTCATTTTCATTTAAAATGCCAAAATTTGATATCTTTTTCAACCAGTATCGTGTAGGTAGTAGGTACTCGTACGAATAATTCTGATCGATCTCAAAGCTCTCCTCTGTGATCCACATTCGTGTTATATGTATTTATAAAAACTCGTCCTGCTGGAAAAATAAATCATCAAACAGCGTTAAAAATGGTTTATAAAACTCCTGAATGGGCACTACGGAGGTTAAATTGAGATTACAAGTACGTATGTAATGTACAATGTATAACGTAGCTGATTATCCGATTATTACCAAGCTGCATTATCACTACTGCTATACTGGCATTACTGGCCCATCTTTGAGTTAACGTTACATTGATAACTATGATAACGTATTCAAATACGCAGAGAAGCAGGAGAAGGCCATGTATTTGGAACTGCGAAGGTACAGATACCACTTTAGTAGAGCTGTGATAGTTTCAAAATTCAAATTGTCAACTTCATAGCTGAGAAGTACCTCAGCTTTTATCACGCATTCGCAACCTAATTCTTACTTTTCATTTATAATGTATTATTTTTATGCATCGTCGTCACACGCACACAAACGCACGTACGCAGCAGTGATTACTACCATTTGTACACAACTACGCGAATACGAAAATACGAAATTACATTACTAATACACTTGCATTGTACGCAAGTTTGCGATACTAGCGCTGTGCAGTGGGACTCGAACGGCGTATTGGTCAAACTTGCCATTATTCGACTGAAGTTGGTCGTGTGTGGAGAGTATAGCTCAATTTTTAGTGTTAACAATTTACGTAAAATTCTTCTAATGTGTTTATTCGTAGTGCGAAAATTTCGTTTGTGCGAATTTCTCTAGTGAATCGGTGTAAATTGCAAATCGAAACTTTAACCTAGTGTCGGAAATTATTTTAATGCTCGTAAGTATGGATGTAATTAGCGTAAACAACGAAACGAGCAGCCATTTTGAAACTGAAAGTGCAACAAAGACACCCTCTATGGTGACGAGTCGTAACGACGGCGTAACTTCCAAATTGGACGATAGTGGTGCTAATGGAGATCGGATCCGGCGAAAGCGTAAAACCCGCCGGTTCAAGAGCCGATACAAAAATAAATCGGCCAACTCGAAGAATTCGAAATATTTTCTGAAAAAAATGCGTTCCAGATCGTATCCGCAGTCCGAAGCTCCGAACAATACCAACGAATTCCTGATGGCCGATCATGACAACATTGAAAACCTAGACGAGAAAATAGTCGTACCGGAGTTCGCTCGCGACAGCAGTCGTGCCAGAGAATCCAGTTTTACCAGCGTCGATACGGACGAATATTATTCGTCGCCCGATAACGACGAAGACGACGAGTACTTCACGAAAGATTTCGATAACACTTATCAGTCGGTATGCGCCGAGAAACTCGTCGGTTTGGCCAAACCGCAGTTGGCCAAGATAATCCTTGATTTGGAATCCAAAGTCGACGAATTAAGTAAACAAATCAACCATAGGAGTAATTCTAATCAAATGTCAGATATTATCAGACAGGTTAACGGCATCGATAACAAACAGCTGAGCGCCGAAATCAAAGACATTATACGCGACAATGAAAGATTACGCAATGAGAACGAAGCCCTTCAAAGATTCATCAAAGAGAACGCAGTCACTTGGTCGTCGTCGTCCTCCTCCTCGTCCGATGATTCCGGTTCCGATAGCTCGGACAGCGAAGCTGTAAATTCGCCTTCGGCCGAGAACACCTCGACTACAGACAACCAAAGAATATCTGCCACCGGAGCTGACGAAAATCCGGCGTAAAATTCGTTTAGTTTTACAGCTTTAGCGACGCTTTAACTCGTCCACTTTGGTAGATCTCTTTACTGTATCATCGTTCGCTTCTTCTTAATTTATTTCTCTCATCCAAGATCTCATTTCAAATTCGTCGACGCCTTTTTCAGTTGCTAAACATATCGCGGATGCATCCCCCCCACCCCTCTATTCCGGTAACTTTATATTGTATCTTTTTTCATTCGTTAAGCTGTCAGATTCGTAGTTTAGTAGAAATGTCTCCTTCGATTGTCAAGTTACCTAGATTCTTACGAACTGCCGCTTCTTTGTAGATTCGTTCGTGGTACGTGTTGTTTCATTCATTATCTCGTATACATTCTCCATCTAATTAATGTGTAAAAATGTATTTTTCGCTTTTGTATAGCACCGCTGTGTTTTGTTTTCGTTCTATTGAGATCTTTTCATCTTCTTGCTAAAATGTAAATACTAAATTTGGATTCAGTATTGGTCAATTTTTTGATCCTATTCTTTGATTTTTCGTCAATTTGTACTCGAGACGAAAAGTAAATAAATGGGAAGTTTTCTATTTTTCAAATTGAAATTTCATCACAGTTTTCGTCTTAATAACTTAACAAAACGACTCGTTCGTGTTTTCGGAATGTTTTAAACTTGTTATGACTGTTATTTGAATAACTAATAACGTTCTATTTCATTCGAAACAAATTCAAATTCGGCTCAAAAGCTGTGTTTTATGAAAAAATTCGCGTGTTTTTGTCTCATTTTGATGCGCAGGTGTCTTGAGATGATTTTTAATTGTTGTTCGTTTCTTTTTGCTCTTCGTTTTTGTACAAATTTTTGTATATATATTTATAATAATCATTTGTAAGATGTTAAAAACAGCTTTTATTCGTCTTTTCACATTAAGTTGTTGCTTTTTGAGGAAAAAAATATTAAATTATTTCAAGTGTCTTAGTTTTTTGGCGAATAATATATATATATATATATACCTATTTTATTTATCAAATTTTGTGTGTGTAGTCTGTGTCTGTACAATTTAACGTGAACCCTGAGCGGTTTGTAAACAAATGCCAGTCAACCAATAGGAATGCTGGAAAAATCATTTCCAGCATTCCTATTGCTTAACTGGTATTTGTTTACAAACAGTTCAGGGCCCACGTTAAATTATTGTACAGACTATAGGTAAGAAATTTGTGACTGGATTAAAAAAAGGATGTTGATTATCTATCTTAATGAAATGGATAGAAGGAATAATTTATTGGAAAAAGCGATCAATTTATAGCGAAAAGTAGGTAAAGAAGTATGGTTACATGTGGTAAAAACAAGGTATGGTACTACCAGAGTAAAAAACAAATACTACAAATGTTGCAATGCTATAAAAATATCAACGGCGTAATTACGTATCATTAAAAATTCAACAATTCTAACCTATGTATAAATTAAAAAAAAAAAAACTTGTGTTATAAAAACAAAAAATCACTCGCAAATGCGTTAAGTTGAGTTTAAAATAAAATAGGTAGAAAAAATAAAAATATCCTTGTTACTTTAAAAGCGTAGTAAAATATCACAAGAAAAAACTTTAACAACAAAAAGGTAACGTTTTCTAAATGTAAACGGTAAGATTGAGTGAAAGCTCTAAGAATATTTCAGGAGATTCGGTCTTTAGTACGTATAGAAAAAATTAATTGGAAATCGAGCCTTTAAACAAAAAATAAACGAGAAAATTGCTCCGAATATCATAAGCGACACTGAACGCATAAAATTTCAAAACATTTGTTACTTTATAAAAAGTAGTTTCTTCGAATAAGAAACTACCGCAGAAGAAATTGTTCGTTTTCTAAAATATCAACTTTGAAAAAAAAAATTACTCGTCTGTCGACGTTGGAGCAGGAGACACGCCTAATTTATTTTGTTCCCTCAACAAAGCAGCGCAGAAATTGATTATAACCAGCATAAAGCATAGAATCAATGGTCCAACAATGGCTCCTTCGATTCCAAAACATAATACTCCTCCTGCCATGCCCAATCCGGTTAGATAAGGATGTCCCCTGCGCAGAAAAAACATACGTTATCAACATCGTAATTCATTTATCATTGTTTACAATCTTAAGTATTCCACGGTGTCTACCGACTGAAAAAAGTACGAAATTACGAAAAAGATACGAAATATGAAAAGGAAGTGATTATGTTTTCAAAATAAAAAAGAAATAAATTCAAATGAAGAAAACTTGTGTTTGAAAAATTTTTGAACATCGATTTTTTCAAGGACGCGTCGAGGATTACATTACATTACATCCTAGCACGTATTATTTATTTTTTTGTAGCCTTTCTTTAAAATTCAAAGTAATTTTTTTTTTCATTTTTCAAAAATTATTAAATATTGCCTAAATTGCAAAATTTTCAAAAAGAAAAAAAAAATTCCCAAAATCGTTCAATTTAATAAAATTCTCCAATTCGCAAAAATTATTAATTTTTCAAAAATTATTGAAATTATCAACTTTTTAAAAATTGCGGATTTTTCAAAAATTATTGAATTATTGAATTTTTTAAAATTACAAAATTTTATAAAATTGGCGAATTTTTAAAAATATTGTTTATTTTTAATGATCCAATAATTTAGTAAACTTTCAAAAATTGCCGAATTTTTATTAAAATGCACAAACGGCAAATTTTTTTAGGAATATGAAAAAAATCACCCTCGGGCCCCACGTTCCTTCAAAATGAATCGAAAAAACATAAAACTATAGTCCGTACAATTTAACTTGGGCCCTGGAGCTGTTTGTGAACAAATGCCAATGATGGAAATCATGGAAGTCGTTTACAGCATTCCTATTTGTTAACTGGCATTTGTGTGTTCTTTTTTGGATGTACTTAATTAGTTTCGCCAATGCAGGCCTTACAAACCTAGTATTATTATGTTGATTAAAAAAATAACTTTTCAATTTTGTATGATTTTTTATGCGTGACAAAGTGCAACTATTCAAATTATATCGTACGAAAAAAATATGAAAAAGGTACGAAATTTTGTTTTTCGGATTTGGTAGACACCGTGTATTCGATTGAAACCGAACTAACCCGTGAATATCTTCGTAAATAGCTGCATCTACCAAATTGGTGGGAGCAAATTGTAACAAAAGGAGTAAAACCGCGCCAACGGTGTTCTCTTGCAACAGCCACAAATCTAATACACCAGGTAAACATACGATATATGTTGGCAGTACAGGCACAGCAGCTAATAATGCGGCAATAACTGGAAGAAAACCACACACAAATAATGATTGTAATCAATCGAAACTAGGGCGTGATAATTTTGGACCTTACGAACCTGTAGGAACGTAAACAATATGCATTTGAAAGAGATTATGCAAAAACCAGGTATACAAGCCGTAGAAGAGCGATAACTTCGAAGACACCATGAACACTTCGGCTACTGATCTCTCTATGGCATGAGCCAATCTAAAAAATGAATTCGTTCGTTTTAGTGAGATCATCATCATCGAACTGTGACGATTCCATTCATCGATAGGTCTTACTTAGTGCCATAGGTGGGACTCATTTTGGCCAAAAATTCTACCGGTTTATATACGTCCGAGCTGGAGCTCAACAAGTAGAAAAGCGCCGTTAAGAATATAATCTGAAAATATCGTTATTAATACTTTGTATCTCAAACTTGAATCTAGAAAAAATGTAAAGAATTGTACTAACTAAGTCGATAATGAAACTAAACACGGTAAATCCGCTGACGAAAACCGCCGAAAGTAAAGTCTCCAAAAGATACAAAACTAATCCAACATTATCGACGGTGAATTCCCAAACATTTTTTACGGCTGACGATAAAGTTGTCATGTTGTTGTTGACGAACTGCATCAAGGTATTTACGTTCATTAACTCTACAAAAAAGAATTCAATTCAATTACATAATTCGAACATTTTTATAACTATTTCCAACTGATACGAGTATCGAGTACCAGGAGTTTTTTGTATATTTAGAGTCAAAC
Source organism: Trionymus perrisii (assembly GCA_900050545.1). Classification (NCBI taxonomy): domain Eukaryota; kingdom Metazoa; phylum Arthropoda; class Insecta; order Hemiptera; family Pseudococcidae; genus Trionymus; species Trionymus perrisii. The sequence continues at coordinate 5,097 of FIZV01007669.1, read as the reverse complement.
TGTCCCAGATTTGGTACACGGCGTCAGAAGTGACCTTAGGTCCGACAACATTATCGTCGCTGCTGTTTACCAACCAAGCTTGATATATTCGATCCCACAATTCGAGTACAATTTTTTCCATCTCGTTTACCTTCTCTTCGCTCATCCCATCGAGTAATTTTTTGACCTGAAAACATATAATATATTGTAATCAATGATACGAGGAACATAACTATAACGATATCTTGTTCGGTATATGGTACCATTTTCGAAATGAAATCTCTTCCATACATGTAGGCGTTCTCAAAAGCCGAATTTAGCTGAGTTTGCCAATTATCAGGTACCATGTGACTTAGTTCTTGGTGAAACGTCAACGTTTCGTTTAATACTTTACTGGTAACTTTCACTAAATACATTCCTTCGGTATAGATCTGAACAGAAATATGAAAATTGACCATAAATTCAAATGCAGAGGGTGATTTTGGGGGGGGGGGCTCAAATTTGAAATACCTGCATTGTTAGGAACACGGAAGCAACAGCGAAGAAAATTATAACTAATAAGATGACTGTTACGGTAGAAATCATATCACAGGATTCTTTCAATATTTTCAATGCTCTGGTTTTACACAATAGAGATACCTGCGAATAGACAGAATCAATTGCACGATGATTTATACTCCATAAACATAAAGAGTACAAAAGTGAAAATAAAAATCAAGTACTTTATAAATACTAAGTAACGGTGCAGGAAACAGCACGTCCACTTGATCAGGATCCAATATCGAGGAAACAAACTCCGAATACGCGGTCAGCATATCCATAATGGTATTATGAATTCCAATGTAACTGCCTAAAAAATATAATGTATATTCGAATAGGTTCCCTTAGGAGTAGGGTATTTTGATGATGAGAACTGTACTTACATAATCGTTTAGATAAAAAGAACACAATGTGTAAGCCAACGACGTACGGAGTCCACCACCATTTAATAAAGAAGACAAAAGCGCACGCACAACCTACCCAATAAAGGTACTGATCGCCGGCGTGCGTATCGTCGTTTACATCTGGCCTGATACCTATGAAGCTCACTTGTGCTGTGAATCTTCGTCTTTGGACAATTGTTTTAGGTTTTTGGGTTTCCCTAAAAAATTAAAAAGTCGTGTAAAAATATACGTACGAGTATAACGTAAGAAATTTCGCAAATAAAATCCACCTACTCGGCTTCTGTTTGATCGTCTGGTTTTTTGGGCTCCTCTATGGTGATCTTTGGCTCATCTTGAGGGGTTTCTGAAACGAGAATTGTCAATTTTTGGCGCACTAAATTAAAATAAATGGGATGAAAAATTACCGGTTGAATAAAGAAAATCGTAGACGAATCCTCCGATGAATAGAGCCAACAATGCGAAGAAAGTAGGTATCTTTAAAATATCCAAAAATGAAGCGATATAACATAGCACAGCAAACCAGGTGAATATAGAAAAATACGAAAGTATTTTCTTGTTTTGATTATCCCATTTGAAGAAAAGTATCCATATAAAACATCCAGCTACAGACAATACCTAAACAATACGAAAAATAATAGAGCAACCAAACTCAAGATTTAAATTATCGAATCCAGATCGAGAATGTAAACTACTCACGATAATAGAGCTGCTACATAACTTCAATACGAACAACAGACTTTTAAACAGCAAACATTGAATCGTCCATAAGAACGAGAAGGAAAACTGAGGCGCTATAAGTTGTACAATGCTTAATACAACAAGAGCAACAACGGCGTAAAAATGACCGCATACGAAATTGCCCAAAAGATCGGTAATATGATTGAAGAAAAGTAAAGGGAAACATACGACGTCGGTGACAACATGTACGATAGAGGGTTTATTCAGTGCATCGATCCAGCTATGAAGTTTCTTAGAGAGCCTATTTTTAAAAGGATATAAAACGGATCCGCATAGTAAAGCCCAAAGTAAAGGTTTCAGGAACGGTTGCAGTATAATGAAAACTCCCCAAGAAGCCGCAGAAAAGATGACCATTAAAAATGTACCGATAACGTTGTAGAAAGCTTGCTTGTAGTTCTTTTCGTCATTTTGCGATTCTACGTTTGATCCAAATCTTCCGAACCAGTCCTTGAAGGAGAATTCGCGAAAATCCGGAGTACAACCAATGGTTTTAGACATCTTTGTTCGGCACTTTAAAACACATTTGCGGATAACATTGAATATTCTGTAATTGGGGTCAAAAGTTACATTATTTGTTCGATTTTTAAAAGATGAATCAAGGTTTCAAAAATTTCCTGCGTGTTTTTTGAAAAAAAATTACTTGTTTGTTTATTTTTAGCGCAATGATAAGTCACAGATGATATTATGCGGAAAATTTTATTTTATTTTGATTGGCTTGTTAGTTGTTTTACGACAATGATCCGAAACGGTCGTTGAACGAAGCCAATCGCAGCTGATTGTTTTCTTTTTCTGTGCATGGAGAATAATGGAGAAGATGGTTTGATTTGATGGTGTAATTTTTTTGGCGCCGGTGACTTTTAAATTACTCAAAAAAGCTCAATTATTTGGAATTTTTATCATATTTTTCGCCTGTAAGTATCTCGGTGATTGGTACTTCCTTATTCAACAATCCATAATGTCTGATGACCCTTGTAAAGATCCAGAACAAGTGAAAAACACCAACGAGGATGACACTTTTGTCGACCTAGCCGAAAGATTTATTCAATTAGAACGCGAATTTGTGGCAAGATTAGCTCCTTTGACGTCTGGCGGTAAACTGAAGTTGAAGAAAAACGAAGAAGTCGAATACATATACAATCCTTTAGAATATGCAGCAGATTTGCATAACCAGTACTTACGGAAATATTGCACTTCGCCAAAAAAGTTATTATTCCTTGGTATGAACCCTGGACCATGGGGAATGTGTCAAACTGGTGTAAGTATACGAAATATCTGCCTAGATCAACTTTCGACGAAACTCTACCGAGTATTATATTCTGTATAGGTACCTTTCGGTGAAGTAAAAGCTGTCAAAGAATACCTAGGAATAAGCGGAGAAGTCATAGAACCTAAGAATTGCCATCCTAAAAGAAAAGTCGAAGGATTGAACTGTAAACGTTCTGAAATCAGCGGTAAAAGACTCTGGGGTTTGATCGCAGATTTAAGTAAAGACGATCCTACGGTATTTTTTAAACATTGCTTCGTGTATAACTACTGTCCATTAGCTTTCCTTAGCAAAACAGCGAAAAATATTACACCGGCTGAATTAAAGGTATAAAGTAATTATTACTTACGCTCTCAGTTCGTTAATTTAATCCTTTAACGATGAATCGTTTCAGTCTGGCGATCAATTCACCTTGAATCACGTGTGCGACGAATTCCTACAGAAAATTTTAAAACTTCTGAATACTAAAATTGTAGTAGCAATTGGAAAGTTTGCCGAAAAACGTGTTTTAGAAGTGTTAGATAAACATCAAATCAAGGATATAAAAGTAAGGCTAATTCTGCGAAACATCGTTACCTTTACCTCTTCTCATTTGCATTCATTTGAATTATCTTTCTTTCAGGTTTACTACATTCAACATCCTAGTCCACTGAATAAAAACAGTAACAACTGGCACGAAGATACTCGAAACTGTCTAGAAAATTTCGGTCTCTTGAATTATCTACAGTCAGGCTAATCCCTCTGCCATCTCTTTACTTTTAAATACTCAATTATTGTTAAGTTCTTTTTAAGAAATGGAGGATAAAATGAGACTCTGCTTAGATTTAGCCAACCAAGCCTTAAACATAGGAGAAGTACCAGTCGGCTGTATATTCCTTTACAACGATCAGGTCATCGCGGAAGGTAAAAACAGCGTAAACGAGACTCGAAATGCGACCCGGCACGCCGAAAGAAACTGCGTCGATCAAGTAGTGCTCAATTTTAAAGATACCTGGCGCGATGTTATGTCCACAGTTACAGTCGTTGTGACCGTTGAGCCTTGCATCATGTGTGCTAGTCTGCTGCACAGCTTGAAAGTTCCCAAAATCGTATACGGGTGTAATAACGACCGGTTTGGTGGATGTGGATCCGTAATGGACGTATTACCTTTCTACGACACCTCGTGTCAGCTCATTCCTGGTGTTTTGAAAGACGAAGCGATGACTCTATTGAAAAAATTTTACGCTGGTACCAATCCTAATGCTCCTCCTTCAAAAGTAAAAATTAAAAAAAAATAATTTTCGTTTCGCTTTCAAATATTTTCAATCATTGTCGTTACGTGTTCATCAAAGTCATATTCGATTTAATTCTATGTGATTTATTCGTTTTGTACATTTTTATTATAGTTTTTACATAAGCAATTTCTTTTTTAATTTACTTCACATTTTGTATAAAATTGGATCTTTTGGCATTTCTGAAAATTAATTCTGTCTGTTTTACTACTCCACTCATTGAAAAGGATTGATTTGAGAAGCGAGGTAGAGATCAGTTACTGGATTCGTTAAAGATGATAATCTTCTTTTATCCAGCACCGAAATCTGTAGTAGTTTTGCTAATTTATCACAGGTGATATTTTTCGTGTAAGCTGTAATTACTTTCAGGCGTTCAGTCATTATGAAACCATTCTCATTGTAGACGACTCGTTCTTCGCCGGCATCTAACCACACGAATAATGATATGGCATTCGTTGTTAGAGTGATTTCACATTCATTCGTTTCAACGGTACTTACTGATGCCTGCGAAATACATAGAAACATGATTTAATTTCTGTTAATTAAGCACAGATACATATAATATTCCACATAGAGCAGAATCAATAACAAAATTAGACTCTAGAAGGTCGAATTGATCAGTAACGACAATTGACACGATTTTTTGAAGGACGCGACCCCGCCCCTGCGTACACCCGATTTATGCGTCATTTCTAGCGAAAATTTTTTCAACCCATAAAGTCGAGATAGGTATGCATTTCGACTAATTTTTCGACGCTGAATTCAAATTTCTGGTCAGTTTTGTTCCTGGCTCATTTTTTGACCAATTTTGGCCAAATATCTCGGCAACGGTGAGCCGGAGCCCGAAAACGATGCCGGAACCGGAACCGGCGACCTCGAATTAGTCATAAACGACACTTAT
>FIZV01007654.1:0-14506 GCA_900050545.1 Trionymus perrisii | reverse complement strand
AAAATTTAAAAAAAGGCGTAAAAAAAAAAATTTAAAAAAAACTTCTTTTTTTTAAAAAAAAAAAAAAAAAAAAAAAAAAAACAGTTAGTGCAAAGCATAAATGTACCTTTGACTCACCCTTTACATAAAATCGATCAGATGATCATTTACCTTATTGAATTTTTTTCTGTGCCATTGATTAGATGATACAGTAAATAAGATATCCTCATTTGGTGAATTCTATGCCAGTACACTGCTTACATGTTTCCAGCTTTCACATATAGGTTTATTGACTGATTTTTTGATTGTTTTTTTTTTTTTTTTTTTACATTTTATGACCAAAAGAAGGGAAAAAATCCTATAATAAAGCGTATTCTTCTTTTTTGTTTTATTGTTGCTTGGATTACGAAAAAGTAATCGGTATATAAAGTTATAGAGTAGGAAAAAAAAGAAAGGAAAACAAGAAGGTGGAAGATCTATAAATTTTTTTTTTCTATTTAATGTACCATTTGTGATACAATGAAACCATAGCTATATATCGTTAAACATATATTGTTTTATTACTGTTGATATATAAACATTAACCATAAAACGAAAATCAATGTTTTTTAATTAATACTCGGATTTTCTCCCAACGATATATAAATCGTGTATTTACTAGTACCTGTGGTCATTTGATTTAGGTACGTTTTGTGTATTTTACGACCCCGTTTCGTTTTTTCTCTCCTTTTCATGGTACGATTTATTAACGCCGCCATTAACGAACTAATACTTCATAATTTTTAACGCGATTTCTATGTTTGACGAATTTAATTTACCTAAGTATACAGTGGGATCTACTATAGGCAGGTATAAGCATAGACGATTGTGTTTTTAAGTATTATGGTCGAATTGTGATGGGATGTGGGGGTATGGATGCGAAAGATAATCGGAAATTATGAGTAACTGATGGATATACCGCGCTTATACGTTAGATATGGTAGGTACATAATAAAATATTTTATGATAAAATACTACTTTTTCGTGAGAATTGGTTTTTGTTTTTTTGTTTGGTGGATAGAGTGCGGTCGAGCATTATCTTATGTGAGGTAAACATTTGGTCAACGAGATCGTTAATAATCTATGAATGAATATAAGGTGTGGACTGGCCCTAGGCCGTAATTGCGAAACGAAAAAGGGACAGTGTGATGGTATTTTTTTAAATGAATGCTTTGGTCACCGACGTTGTCCCACCGCGCGCTACTGCATCAAATATACGAAGTAAAAAAAAAATCTATAAGCCTGGAAACTGTACTGATAAAATACCGTGCGCAGTAATTTAATTGCAACAATTTTCTTGCATTTGGCGCTGTTTAGAATAAGTGCTGTGCCTGTGTGTGCGAACATGTATAACGAACTGCGCTATAAATGTTACATACCTAAACCTATACAGCGAGAATTATCGGTCGAATATTCATTGGAGAATCAATGAGTGTTTTAGCAAAACGCTTATCGTTTCTTTATTAAGGGGTTTTTGCTGCCGGCTGACCAGCAGAATGATTTATGATAATAAGAGATCGTATATATTTTTATTTTTTTGTAATTCAAGTGATTTTAAGATTTTTTGGATTGTCGAATAGTTACCTATGAGGAATTTATTGCCAAACAAAAAGTGGATAGCCCTAGATTTAGAGATATTTATCACTGTGAGTCAGGAAAATGTATGTTATGACATAACTAATTTTTGAAAAAATGATCCTCATCCCTAATTGAACGGCGAAAGTTTAAAGTATGCTAAGTGCCATTATTGGTGAAAATGAGTTATTGCCACCACGGTACTCTTTGGGCACTTGGCCACACCAAATCGCCCACTATACCTACTTTTAAGTTGGTCAAAATCTGCTATCTGAACATCGCGCTACCCGTAACTCCATGATGAAAATAATTCAAAGTATGCATAAGTGGGTTCCCGGTCATTTCCCCGAATCCAATTTCCCGAACTGATAAAATCCCGAATGGACGTTTCCCCGAAAGTTAATTTTCCTGAATACCGAATTCCCGAATGCAGTTTTCCCGAACGCCTTTACTCCCGAAATCCCGAAAAAATTTCATTAATAAAATTCATGCACAAGAAGAATGTTTGTAATGAAATAGGTTACATAGTAAAGTTATATGATATTGTATGAAGATATTCTATTTCGTTTCCATCATTCTTAAATTCTTGGTACCGTCTGACTATTCCAGAGACTCTCTCTTGCAATTCAAGCCATTTTCTTTTCGGTGCCACCTTCACGCGTCGTCCCATGCTCAATTCGGTAATGGCGAGTTCAGTGTCGGCTTGTTCTTTTTGTATTTCGGCGAGGAAGACGTACAGGTCCGGGTGATTTTTGCCTATCATCAAATGAAATCGGTTATGCCAGCCTTCGCTGGCGTTGTTCGTTTTGGCTGTATTCGTAACTGCTGCCTCGTATTGGTTCCAAATTTCGGGTGGGTACCGTGGAGGTACTGCTCGGCGTCTACCTCGGGCAGGCCGACCTCTTACATAGTATTCTTCGAAGTAGTCATAAACAGGCATTAAACTGGGAACCTCAGCAGAAGGTACATACGTGAGGGACACCATCATGTGTGTCGTATATGTATCCATCGATAAGTAATTTGTTGCCTTCTATAGTTGCCATGTTGAAGGTTTATGAGATTATACTCACACCTCCCGTTCCCCTTCTAAACTAAACATCATTCCATGGAAATGAATTACCTATAACCCTTCATTCGGGGGAAAAATTGTATTCGGGAGGATGGATTCGGGAAAAGGGTTTCGGGGTACTTACCATTCGGGGCATTGGATTCGGGAATTCCGTACTCGGGAATTCGGTATTCGGGGAAATTAACTTTCGGGGAAATGTCCATTCGGGATATTATCCCTTCGGGAAATTGGATTCGGGGAAATGTCCTAGAATCAATTAGGTATACCTAGTACCTACACTATTCAGGTATGACGTATGAAATTTGTTGCACTGAAATTTCTGAATTGTTCGTCTTTCTGGCTCAAAACATATGTATTTATGGCGTAGGAATATTTGCGATTAATTAATTAATTGATTGATTGATTGATTAATACCAACCTGGTGTTGAGAAATATTGAAATCAATATTGGACACCCTACTCGTCTATGACAATATGACTGTACCGTGTATGTATGTTTATGTTATGATGATATAAATATCGAGTCGATTACAATAATTACCTAGCTGCGTATATTTTTGCGAGCATTTCTCTTATTCGACCAACCGTAATTCTCGTTATTATTGTTACCATTCATCGTCATCGTTATTGCAGGTTCATGTACGCGCGTTAAAAACTATAAACATCGATATCGATTATTACTTAATTATTATTATTTTTATTGTGTGTCGTCTAATTTCGCCGAATCGTACATTTTTCTTTGTCACGTCCCACGTCGCGTCGCGTCAATTCTCGAAGCAACTGCAACATAAAGTTACGCCACGGCTGTACGAGTATATTTACATTTATAGCATTGTGTTATTCTTTCGCGCGCGCATTGGCAGTGGCACTGATCATTTACACTATTTACACTTTTTTGAATTGAGTAATCGAATCGAAATTAAATTCCAAAATACGTGAATCGAGCGACTAGCAGCAAACTCGATTTGAAAAAAAAACTTTATAGGTACCTATCTATATCCATCTAATATCTAGTTCTACATCTATCTAGTACCTAGACCTCGACGTACTATCTAATCGTAGTAGGTACTAGGTAGGTAATACCTAAGTATTCGCAGGTACGCAGGTATAGAGACGATAGGCAGGCAAAAATTTTTAGTAGTCGTTTCATTAGATATGTCCGCCCATCAACTATCGTGCAGTGCTCGTGCAAGTACATCTACATACACGACGCGACACGTATATGTCGTAACTATACTGTACTCGTATTTATATGGTTGGTATGTTTTTGTTGTTTTTTACGTCTGCAGTCGTTGACAAAGCCGGCTCCTTTTAGCGACGAAGAAGACGCGATTCGCGAACTAGACGCTTGCGATTATTGCCAACGTATAGCTTACGAAGACGCTTTTTCTGGAAACGGTAAATACTACGTATCTTGCAGCTTGCATGTAGGACGTAGGTACTAGGTAGGTCCAGATGCGGATAGGCAGTATAGGTATTTGTTCCTCTACTTGCACGTACTACAAATGGAGCTATTTAAACGTATAACGGTCCTTTTGTCGGACCGGGGTCACGTCATACGTATATTTATATGTACAAAATGCCAGAGGTGCAACGATTACGATTTTAATCGGCGATTAATTAGACTTCTGCTCCCTCTATACTCACATTCAATTTCTTTTCTCTTATTGGTCAACAATGTATGACCTTTGACGTCACATGTTGTTCTGACCAATCACAAAACAGTGGAATTCTAATACTGATCAATCGACCAATTTCCGATTACTCGTATTATTCACGATGCTTGCATCTCCGCATAATACTGGTGTTGGTGTATCAGTGGGTACTCTGTATCTGTACTCGTATTTTGTTTATAGTTAAAAGAAAGGTAAGAGTGTACGCCGATGGAATTTACGACGTTTTTCACGAAGGCCACGCACGTCAACTGATGCAAGCGAAAAACTTGTTTCCAAACGTATACCTTATCGTCGGCGGTAGGTGAAGTGACGCAATTTCGCACTTAAATCGCAAACGCAAATCGTTGTCAGCTGCTTAACTGAAATGCTCTTTTATCCTCTTTTACTCGTAGTATGCAACGACGCTCTTACTCATGAAAAAAAAGGTCGTACCGTCATGATGGACGAAGAGAGATACGAGGCGGTCAGGCATTGCCGATACGTTGACGAAATCGTTCGCGACGCGCCGTGGGAAATCGACGACGATTTTCTCGTACAGCATAAAGTACGTATCACGCTATGCTATCGAAATTTCCCCATCCTCGACACCATACCCTCCTACTCGGCTACTCTACGTCCACCAACGTCGTAGAGGGTCGGATATTTACCGCGCGTCGCGTACGCGCTTCTATAAATTTCAGATAGATTTCGTAGCTCATGACGAAATTCCATACGAAAGTGATCAAAGCGACGACGTGTACGCCAGGCTCAAAGAAAAAGGCATGTTTGTGGCGACCAAACGAACCGAAGGTATATCGACGTCCGATATTGTGGCTCGTATCGTTCGAGATTACGATATTTACGTGCGTAGAAATTTAGCACGCGGATACAGTGCCAAAGAACTGAACGTTTCTTTTCTAAAGGTTGGCTAACGTACTTTTACTTACTAGATGCGCATATGTACGTAACGTACCTCTACCTAGTACCTACTACGTAGTACGTACTACGTATGTGCATATGACGCGACGCATTATTTATGTATTTATTTATCTATCTATTTTAGGAAAAAAAATTTAGATTCCAGAATAAGATGGAGCAGTTGAAAGATCGTAGTAAAAGAGTTATCGAAAATGTCGAAGAAAAACGTATGGATATGATAAGAAAATGGGAGGAGAAATCGCGAGATTTTATCGATACCTTTTTACTACTCTTCGGAAGAGACGGCCGTCTGGTATATTTTTTCATGTTTCGAAAAGTTTTAGGTTTCTGTTGAATTGTAAAAAGTACGAATTAGGTATTTACGACGATAATGTCTTTCTTCTTTAGTCTCATATATGGAACGAGAGTAAAGGCCGACTGATGCAGGCCTTTTCTCCGCCTTCTAGTCCTGGTAATACACGAGAGAGCAGTCCTTCTTCTTCAGTAGGCAGCGACGAAGAAAGCAAGTAAGGATTACGTACACTACATACGTGCAGACATACACGTATAGGCTGTACATTTTACGAACCTAACCTAAAACTACATACCTACCTAGTACCTAGCTACCTACGTCCTTGTATAAAATTATCTAACGAATCAACGTTCTTTTCATTTCCACCTTCTTTGTTGTCTATTCCTACTTCAAAAGGAAACTGAAAATACCGAAAGCGGCATCGGGTCAGTTAGGTACCTAATAAATAATAATTGTCTCGCATCTAGGATCCGCCATCTCCCACACCTGTACAAGTACCGAGTACTTGATTATTTTAGAATCTACGTCCACCTAAGGTAGTACCTAATGTGAATTGCTTCGTTTCCTCGCGATTAAACAGATGGGTGTTATTGTTACGTACTTAGCTAGTTACTACCCGAATTGTACGATTCTGCATTACCCGATTCCGCTAAAATATTACGTAGGGCCTAATTTATCGTATTGACGCGCTCTCCCGTTGTACGTAGTATTACAATACCTACGTAACATGTATCGCTCAGTTTCAGACCACCTCCCTCCAAATCGTTAAAATTGAGTTACGGCAGTTCGCTCGCATTGTCGAATGGCTACCTAGAATATTCCGAAGATGAGGACGAAGACGAGAATTTTGAAGATGCCGGCGATACCCGTACCAAGGATAAGGAATCACTCGGCCGAAAAGATGATGCGTCTGTTTCTTCGAGCGATTCTACGTCAGCCAACAAATGACAATAATACGAAGTTAATTATAAATGCGATTTTGTCGATTTGATTTTTTTAAAACGCGTTTAGTAAATTATTTTACCAATAATTTTCTTTACTTGCATATTCGTGTTTTTGCATAATTTATAATGTTTGAATTATTATTCAAATTATCTTGTTGAATTTGTTTTTTTTTTCTCTTTTTTTTTCTTCTCATTATTACGTATTTACCTACTATCGTCATTATTATGTACTATTACAAAATTTACTTTCATTTGTTGTTACTAGCGATTGTCGTATCACTTACATTCCACCTATTTCTACTTTCTACCGTAGATATGGCGAGATAATCGAAATTCGTGCGAATGATCCGTGAAATGAAAAAAGCGAAACAAAACGGTAAACATTAGCGTTTTATTTTACCAAAAGTACAAAAAATACATGAATACCGCATCGCCTTGTTGTCGGCTGCTTCGACGCTAAGTAGACGACTCGCTCGCCGATTATTCAGTTGGTTTCGTTTTCACGTTGACCTGGTGTCCAAGATGAAAGAAAAAAATTCGCGTAATGGTAAAAAAAAAAGCAACAATCATTTCAGAAAACCGCAACCATCTTTTTGAGAAGCGAGTTGTTCTTCTAATTTCAGAGAACTGCCGATGGTTTCGTTCAATTTAACGCCTATCGAACACGCCAACTGCAAGATAAGTAGAATAAATTGGTTGAGAAAGAGTCGATACCGCGAAAACGTAGAAGGTTGTACCTTGACTGCTTCGCAGATGGCTTTTCGATGGAAGCTTCCTTCGCCGATTTTAACTATGCCGGTTAGTATGCCCTTCTCGGTGACAGATACTACGATACTGCCGGAGCTACACGCTTCTTCTTCTACTGTCGGATCAACAATTAGAAATTCGCCAATCTGCCAAGTTCGAATGAAACGTAGATAAACGATGTCGCACGTATGAGCGTTAAATCAGATCGCACGTACTTTACATAATGTTACGAGGCAAGGAGCTTTCGATACGTCCAGCTTCCAACAGTCGAACAAGTCGTCCGATAGTTGGAGATCCACATTCGCACCATCTATGTATTTCCCGGTAACGCGAGGTATTCTAGTGTTATGAAGGGCCGCTTTAACTGCTAACGAAACCGCGTCGTATAGATTACCTAGAGGAGTGGAGGGGAAGACGATCCGAGATTTTAGCTAATCGTATGCACGGCCGATTCTTATTTAGAATACAATACAACACCTACCGCCGCATTCCAAAATCAGAATATCGATGTAAAGTTTCCAACAACTAAATTCGGGAACAATACAGAGTTCTTCAAGCGGCAGAATATTGTAAGATTTTAGTAGTGTACTGCAAATTTCATTAGCCAAATCTTCACCTCCTCTACCCTCGAATACTGGCGTTGCGTTTGCCGAACTGAAGACACATGTACAGTCTTCAAGCGACACATAATTCAAAGTACGAGCACTTTTATTCGTAAATGATTGTAGATTCAATTAATACCAATGCTTACCAGTCGACAAAAAATTCAATCTTGCCCATGTTGGGTGATTCGGCGAGTGGCAAATCAATTTCCGTTTTCACTCCGACCAATATGTCGGTGCTTGCGAGCCGCAATCTAGCTGACCCGTTCGCGTGCGTAACGACGTCTGTTTCTAGCTCCATAGGACGGTAATCGCTTCTTTTTCTACCGTCGCATCTTAGATTCACCTGAAAATAAATGTTGCATGTATTATCAACGTAATCAGCAATTTCTTTCGATTCGTAATCATCGAGAGACTAACCTCAACGCCATCCCAAATGAACGTTCTCTCCGCGTCGCTTAACATTACCGGATACATTATTAATCTGCCGTTTTACCAACGCTTTGTTCTTATTTAATGAAAAAGAAAACGGTGATTTTCGGTTTACCGTAGTTGGTAACGCAACTTCTACGCTATGTAATAATACAGCTTGTTTCTTGAAAACGTCGAGTTTAGCGATTGGTATTCAAATTTTAACTTGTAAGTAATTACAAATTAAACGAAATGATATTAGTGTAAGTATAACTAAAATTAAAATTATGGGAATAAAAATAAAAATACCTACTACGAACGAAAAGATGATAGATGATAAGAAAAACGATCTGCGCAATGCATCTGGATCTGGATTTTAATTTATTCCTTACCTTGCTTTTACTCGCTAGAAACGCTTCAGAAACCGAAACGTCACACCAATTCACACTCACATCACGTTAACGGAATGGAGGGTCACAATCGAAATGGTACCGAAACCGAATCGAAACTTCGAAAGTTTCGAAAGAAAAGATGAAAGAATAATTTGCTGGGAGTGCTGTGATAGGGAGGGCGCTGGGATTGCTGGGGAACTAGGAGGGGCCTGGAGGGGCAAACCTTTTCGTTGATAAGTGAAACTGAAAAAGTGATGACATTGATAACAAAACATTGGGTATTTGTATTTCAAAAAATAGAATTTATAGCTTTCTAAATTCTATTCATAATTTCGGTTGTTATCTTGCGGTAATTTAGTTTGCGTCGCAGTTCAGAAGAGTATCAGCTTCGGATCGTCATTCAATCAAATTTATTTATTTCGATTGAAATCGGAATAATCTAAATCGTGCCCACATGGCTCTGTCGCCTTAGCTTAGCCGGCGCTGCGTAAGTCGAGCAAAGGTTGAGGGTGGAATTTCATTTTACCATGTTTCAAACGAAATACGGCGGTTTAGGTCGCACTTAGTATTTCTTGTATTTTGAGGTGAACTCGAAATATTATTTTCCGCTGCAAATTGTACATGATATCGATTCGCTATGCGTCGAGTAGGTGCGTACAATTTCAAGAAATTGATCGTCGATTCTATATGTTCGGTATCTATACGCGCTAATAAGTATCACGTTACGCGGCAAAACTTTTTAGATCAGAATATAATAGATTATTCGGAAGATCCTCCTTGGAGAATTATGTTTTTCGGTTCCGATGATTTTGCTATTAGAAGTTTACAAGCCTTATACTCGAAATTGTAAGTTGCTGCGCGACCACGTTCGTTGTCTATTTACTCGATGACTAGACAATTTTGTATTTTTGAATTGCAGTCGAACTGACACATTAATTAGTAGATTAGAGGTTACCACTGCTACCGCTGTCAACTGGAAGAACGAAAAAAATTTGGTGTATCGTTTTGCCGAATCGAACGAACTGAAGATCCACTCGTGGCCGATCGATGCAGCGAGTATTACGAATAAATTTGACATCGGTGTCGTAGTTTCATTCGGGTACTTAATTCCGAAGGAGATAATAGAATCGTTTCCTCTGTACGTTTCGTTATCTTACGTTACGTCATGCGGCTGGCAAAACTTGAAAAAGGCGAGTTTGCCGAAACACACTAATTTCTTTTTTCTTTCTTTTTTTCGTCGTTCTCAAATTTAGAGGCGTTCTAAACGTGCACGGTAGTTTGTTACCGAAATGGCGAGGAGCGGCTCCGATTGTACACGCTATATTGCGAGGCGAATCGACGACCGGAGTTACAATCATGAAGATAAAACCTCGCAAGTAATCCTCTTTTCCGTTTTCGAGACGATAGATAGGCTTATTAATCTACTTAATGCCGTTGAAGGTGCGGACACGCTATACGTGTCGTAAAATGAATGAAATGTTGGCGCCTGTTGCCTGCCTATCCATTTTCCTATTCAAAGATAACCTTTAACCATACGTTCAAGTGGCGCTCATTAATGCAGATATTCGCTCATTTCATACGTAATCCTGATTAATTGTAGGTTCGACATTGGTGATATGGTGAGACAATACAGTGTGGCAATAAAACCTGATGAAACTGCAGCTGAGCTTACAAATCGTTTGGCTACTCTCGGAGCTCAGCTCTTGATGGAATGTATTAGAAATTTGCCTCGGTCTGCCTCGATGACCGTGCCGCAGCCAGATGACGGTGCAACTTACGGTAAGTACCTAATTACTGTTTACACGGCTGTACGCATGTGTACGCAAACTTGAACAGCGTACCATCGTTCTACGAGTAGAAACAAAAGTGATAAATGGCGCGCCGATGCCGTTGATTTGTCAGTACCTTACCTACTTACAAACGCCTAATTGATATTATATGTTTTTTGTACGCACCTAATCGTCGTCTTCGTTGTCGAATATAGCGAGAAAAATTACCCCAGAAATGGCTATCGTCGATTGGGAGAACAAATCCGCTCGAGAAATTTACAATCAATATCGAGCGCTGTCGCATTTATTTCCTTTGCAAACTCGCTGGTTCGACATAGTCGTAAAACTTTTCGACTTATCTGTCGACGAAATGGAAAATTTCAATCCGAAAAATCAACGCATGGTTCGAAATTTACAAATAGAAAAGAACGTAATTCCGGGCTTGGTAGAGTTTAGTCGTAAACGAGCACTTCTTAGAGTGCAGTGCAAAGACGGAAAGTGGATTTGTATTCGAAAAGTAAGTTTGCGCGGTAAAAAACCGTTGACGGCGAACGAATTCTATAACGGTTTTCTAAGTAAGGTCGAAAATACGTTGGATAGGAAATTTCTTATCGATCGCACTAGTGTGTGAAGTGTCTGCGTGTATTGGACTTTTTTTTTCCTCATCGGTCGTCGATAACGAAATTTAAATACCGACTTGATTCGTGCGTGGTATGGTACTTATATCGCGTTATCTGATACGATACGACAAGGATTGAACTAATATTACTACGATTGATTAATATCTGACCATGTGAGATGGCATTCTTCGGGCGATTAGCTCTTCACTCGCCTACGGCCCGCGAAGCAAACGTTGCCCTCATCATGCAATAACTCACTTCCGTCCCTGATACCTACAGTTGTAATAATATGATTTTGTTGTTCAACTGACAAGAACTTGAAATGTTATACGTAGGTAATAGGTTGGTATACTAGGTACGTGGTCTTTTTTTATCGATGATTAGTACTAAGTTGATGAATCAGACCGTATGTTACGTTTAAGTGTAGGTACCGTCTACACATTTAGTTTGCGACGTTTCAGATAATGGACTCATTTTCACGAGGCAATAGCGCTTTCACTCGTGTACTTATGTAATATCGAAAATGTCGATTGAAAAAAACAATTAAAATGAAATAATTAATTACCGTCATCTACCTATAGTTACTACTTTTGTAAATTATCGAACATGAAACAATAAAAAGTACGTATACGTACGTGCATATGTACTAATAGAATTGAAATGACGCTATTATTTTACTTATCTATAAAAAAGTCTGAATACTGGCCTCTCAGTCTCGGTATGTGACAATCGTGATATCGGTGATACACATTTGGCTTGTATTTTACGTACAGTATTAGAGAGATAGTGACGAGGGGAATACAACGCTATAGAAAGAATTTGATAGAATAGTGTATTCCAGTCCTACATTTTTACTTACAGAGGTTCCAGAACTTGGTTAGCGCCGTCACAGTGTGCTCCAAAATATATTCGATACCCGTAAATGTTGATACTCGTATTACTTACTAGGCGAATTCGTAAAATATGCAAGAATGACAACGTTGATTGGTGGTGGTTGAAGTTACGCCTTTGTCATTTCCACTTTCCCTACCTATGAAAATATATTCTTGCAGATGACTGCCTTGCCGGATACTTTATTTACGGAGTGTCACTGGTAGGTAAGGTACCGAGACCTGCCAAACATGGAAACGGTGTTATGTAACAGTATCGGCATCGTTTTAAACACACTCTACAAGGTACAATCGATAACTGGAAATAAAAAGTAAACCTGTTGGATACCTCTGAAATATCGTTTCTTTTTTTGATAAATTAGGTAAATTAAGTATCTACACTGGGAAAACGAACTCGCGTAGATGAACGTAACTCGCAATCAGTTCATTGGCCACGCCTTTCAACTGCAGCTCATCGTACCACATATTAGGTAATACATACATTCATGTGTGAGTGTGTGTGTAATGTCCAATATGTCTGGCACGACGTATTAGATGCTATAGGTATAGGTAGAGGTACCTACCTATATCTACACACGTTCGCACACGAACGTATCACCTACGTGATACGATGAGCGGAAAATGAGGGCAGTGACCCATTATGAATTATGTTACGTTCATTTTCGTGGTGTTAACCAAGTGAACGATGTTTATTTATCAAAAAATGATGCGATATTTGAGTTAAAAAGTATACGTAACAGGTTTACCCCGCCTTTGAAGTACCTAATTTGATTATACAGGGTGTTCATTTATATCGAGTACCCCTTAACACATTTTTGTACGGAGAATTTAGATTGGCAACATTGGATACTTGAGTGACTTATGTATCCAATGTTGCCAATCTAAATTCTCCGTACAAAAATGTGTTAAGGGCTACCCGATATAAATGAACACCCTGTAACCAACTTGTAAAGTGTTTAAAATGTGGCCAATGCCGATACTGTTATTATACGTAGGTAACGCTTCTAGTAACAGCATCGTTTCCAACTCTTAGTACCGAAATAGTAGGTACTCATATTCATATCCGTTATTTTACAGATCTGAGAGGGGCGAAAAAAACGTATACATATACATATTAATGTAGTGTTATAAATGTGTAGGTATAGGTACGTCTACGTACCTGCTACCTACACTCGAAGATTTGCAATACGCGTATTAATGTTACGATCTGAGTAGGGAGGGACGAATGAAGGAATCGATGAAAGGATGTGTGTAAGTGTATGTAAGGGTGTGTACGTAAGGGTACGTACATTACATACCGGGTACATTTTATAGATACCTACCTACCATCTACAGCACGATGTGATGCGACGCGTGACTGATGTGGAAAATAAGTATATCCCATGACCACGGTGAGGTGACAAAAGAATAAAATGTGGGTCATTCAAAATTTTGCTACTAGGTATAAGCCTAAGAAGAGCACCAGCGCAACGGTATCAAGGCATGTAGCCAGTATAACCACAGACACGATACCTACTTGTACTGCACTGTGCAGTATGGTTCGGCCTACTTCGTTGATATTCGTGGTCGTGCGTATCGCAGCATCCTTTCCTTGTGACACTGCTCCGTTTGGCTTCGTGATGGTGTCTTAACGCAACGCAACGCAACGCAACGCAGTCAACGAACGGGCTTCAACCTGGCATCTCGCAACTCGTAGGGTTTATCGAATACATCGTTAAACGCTAAAATTAGGATTGAAAAATTGATCGCTTAAACGTATCACCGAAGCAGTTATTCGATGCTAAACGCAATATCTAGAAAATGTAAAAGTACATACTGGAAAATTTTCTGGGTACGTATGTACCGCGTGCTAATTACTCGACTATCGTCTTAATTATTATACACGGGTATGTATTTATCGTAGAAATCCTCGTTTGTTTCGATTTTTAGAAATTTTGCCATTTCGCTGCGTTGCGTCAACTCGAATCGTGCGTACTTAAGTAGGTATATCAATTTTTCCAAATTTCACGCTCGGTGTACTCACTAGTACGAGTAGGTATAATGTGCTCGGCTGACCACGGACAAATAACAATAATTTTACATACAATCGAACGAGTATTAAACGAAAATGCGGTAGTTGCGACGATTTAATAACACTTGGGCGAGTAAGTGTGATATCAGTATTACGTAGGTAGTTGTAGGTAGGTACTAGGTAGTAGCCGAAAATTGAAGTCACATTTGATACGTTGCTACCTAGTACCTACGTACTCGTAAATACCTTAGATTGGTAGGTAATGATTCCTTGTTTGTCAATTTTTAGTAGAGAGCTACCTCATAGCAGTCATAGCCATCAACCAGACTCGACTGATTCTTTTAAAGAGAAGGCAGAAGAAATCAAACCATCTAAGATCAAGAATGGAGAGGAAGAATTCTACTTCTAGCGTGAATGGCTCCAATGGACAAGTATTCGCGGGACAGCCTTTACCGATAATAATTCAAGAATTTTTTTGGAAGCAAACCGGGTACACAACATACCTACCTACTACCTACCAGAGCTGGGCATGATCTAGATCATTTGATCTTAAGATCATAGATCATTGCATGA
>FIZV01007627.1:0-11625 GCA_900050545.1 Trionymus perrisii | reverse complement strand
TTGTAATAAATTTTAAAATCATATAAAAAAGAGTAAAAAATAGAAATAAGAACATAATTTTTTGAATTTTTTGAGCGAAAGGGGAGAAATTGATGGATTTTTCTAATCAGGGCAAAACATCATTACAATCAGGGCATGGCCCTGATTGCCCTGACGCTGGTTACGACGCTGATAGGTACTCAAGTATCAAAACAGCATCGCTTTTCTCTCTTTTCTTCATACTTATACGTAATAATTTGTAATTTAAATTTGTAAAAAAAAAAAAATAATATAAATTTTATCCATTTTCAGAAGACCGAGAAAATTACGAAACCTCCAGAAAAACTTATAGTTACTACTACAGATGAGCCTTTGAATGCTCAGTTACCGTGGTATTTTCGTAGGGGTGCGAAAAAACCGAATAAAAATGAAGAAGAATACCGAAAAATATGGCCATCACAGGCTATCGGGCATGACCGAATTACCAATCAATTGATGTATGTTCCTGAGAATTATGATGAGGAAAAATCCCCCATGAAGACTATTTTGCTGTGGCATGGATTAGATCATTGGATAAAACCTGGAAGAGCTTCATTTTTGGAAGCCAACTGCCCAGTTAATAAATGCTTCGCAACCGACGATCACGCACAGGCTACTACCGCCGATGCTATTTTATTCAAGGACCATTTTGCTTTGCCAAATGTTGAAAGACCTCCCAGACAGGTATGAAGGGAACTTATTGGGTTTCATAAAAATACTTCTTGCCCACCATTCTAGTATATATTTTTAATTTTTAGGCTTGGATAATTTATTTGTTGGAGTGCCCACTTCACACGGAACGTTTGCAATATAATGATCTCATTAACTGGACCGCCACTTACAGAAGAGATAGCGATATAGTAACGCCATATGAGAAATGGGTGTATTACGATGATAACGTGAAACAGAAAACGGCATTAAAACGAAATTTCGCAGCTAATAAAACACACTTGGTAGCTTGGTTTGTGTCCAACTGTAATGCAAGGAATGGCAGACTCAACTACGCACACGAACTTCAAAAGTACATTTCGGTGGATATTTTCGGCTTTTGTGGTCCTCTGAAGTGTCCCCGTACACAAGAATGTTTCCAACTTTTGGATAAGAATTACAAATTTTATTTGGCGTTCGAAAATTCAAATTGTATAGATTATATCACCGAAAAGTTTTTCGTTAATGCTCTTCAGTAAGTATACAACTTATAATAATGTTTCTTGGTAGTAGTAGAAAGCTTCGTGGAATGTAAATTCCGATCGAACCACGAGAAATTAACATTGTGCTCTCTTTTTTTGAACCTAATTTATGTAACTTGGTAAACTTTTAACTTTTCTATCATTCATGAAATTTGCCTTCGCTTCAAAAAAAAAGAAAAACTTGGAGCTCGAAATTTAAAAATACGGTTCTGTTTTTCCATTCAAACTAATAGGTTGAAAAACTACCCACCCAGAACCTATTTATATTCATAGGTAATTATATTTTTCCATTACCTAAATTAAATTTTTGGTATTTTATAGGCATGATGTATTACCTATTGTGATGGGAGCTCGCCCCGAAGATTACGCCGAGGTAGCTCCATACCATTCATACATTCACGTTGACGACTTCGAATCACCAAAAGAATTGGCTCAATATTTGCTCAAATTGGATAGCGACGATGATTTATATAACTCGTATTTTCGGTGGAAAGAAACCGGTGAATTTATCAACACTTATTTTTTCTGTCGTTTGTGCGCCATGTTACACGACGATTATCCTTTTAAATCGTATTCGAATTTGAATAAGTGGTGGAAGAATATAAGTACATGTGTTAATACTCCTTGGCGCAAACGGAAAAAACCTGGTTCATGATCAATTGTTATTCTTTAATTGATCAGAAACCATAAAAATGTAGGTTTTCTATGTTGACGATGAAAATTTTTAATAAAATACGAAATATTTTTTTAAGCTGGAATACATTGATATTCAAAATGACGAGGCCGTTTAAAAGCCGGATTGCTTATATAGGATGAAGATTCCTTGAAAATATGTTACTTTAATAGGCAAATTTTTCTACTCAAAATGATTACCAAACTACCTTTTTTCCAAGTTTATTGAGAATGTCCAGTCCTGCTTTCAGTGGACCATCTTGGAAAATTTTGTTAGTAAATTTATTCCAATACATTTGTTTCCTTCTATTATTTACCAATGTTGGTTATTGATATAATTTTTATTTTATATTTATTTGTTTGTAAATAATTTTTCTATTTTTGTAAGTAACTTAGAATTACCTTTGTGAAGGTCATGTAAAATTTTCACTCAACTAGTCATTAATAAAATTGGATTATTGTTTTAATTCTTTTTCGTGATGCCTGACTTCAGAAACTTATGCAACTTATCGAATATGCAATGGAATGGATACCGAATTACCGATTCACTGCCTTAGCCTGATGCTAAGATGCTTGACGACTGACGTTTTTAGTTAACGTACGTTGGCGTTGCTATTTCGTAGAAAAACTTTATTTAACACTCTCTGCTGAAAAATAAATGAAGTATATTTATCGTGAGCTATTCGTGAGCACACGGGTTTGCTCTTTGTTTTTATAGGTCAAATCGCTGGTGCTTTGAATTATCAGTTAAAAATCAAAACTTCAAAAAAGTTCATTTTATTTTTATGGTTTTCGACTTCAAAGTCTTATGTTTTAATGAAATTACCAACCAATTTATCAACTTTTGAAGATACTTTCTACTTATATTTCAAATGTGAAAAGTCTGTTCATTATGTCATACACTACTATTGACGATTTACCTGACGAAGTTTTGGAATATATCTTCTGTCTGCTACCTCCTTATGAAGATATTCGTTGTTGTATGCTGGTATGTAAGAAGTGGTATGGAATAGCAAGAAGTGAGTTTATCCTTCATGAGTTTATTTTATTACGTCTAATTTCAAAAATGTTCATTTGAAAATATCCTTACTTGATCGTAGACATTATACCTCGCATCAAGCAAAGCTTTAATGAAGCAATAAGTGCTCAGAATGTTACCTGGGAAACATTTCTTACCGAAAAAGATAACATTACTAAACGCTACGCGCATTCCGCTTGCCGTCACAGTAAGTTCTTTTACACCATAAAGACATAATACGAGGTTTTAATGTTTGGTTTTATTTTCTAGATGATTCAATGTATGTATTTGGAGGCTTCACCTCTTCTTTCAGTTCGTTCAACGATTTGTGGAAATTTGACTTATCAACACGATCGTGGACTCGGATAAGTGTTCAAGGAAAATGCCCAGTACCGAAAGCAGGAGCTACTATGGCTACGTATAAAAATAATCTCATTTTATTCGGTGGTTTATTACCTCCCACTTTCGGAATGTTATTTCAAGTAAGTACGACTTGAAGATGACTGAATATTGTTGAATATTGCTCTGAAATTCAATACTTTCCTTTCAGAATCATCGTTTGTCTAGTCATTTACATATTTATGATATAGCAACTAATAAATGGAGTGAAATGAGTTGTAATCAGAGTGATTTTGTGATGCCTGAATTAGCTGGCCATTCTTGTACCATTCATCAAGATAAAATGGTCATTTTCGGCGGTTTAGGTGATCGTTTGAGGTAAATATTTAATTCGACTATACCTGTAATTTGAATTGAATTTCCTTTGTTAATACAATTATACTTTTCTGTTTAAATTATTTCAGTGTAAACGATGTGTATTCGTTGAATTTAACCACGATGAAATGGAAACTGGAAAACATTTTAGGTGACAAACCACCTCCTAGATATGGTCATTCTCAAGTTTATATTGATGACAACTATTTGATGATAATGGGTAATTATTGATTCAACTTAGAGTCGTATATAAAAGGTTTTTTACATGCATTTTTAATGAATGTATCGTCATGTTGCAGGAGGTGTAGATAATGATCCATTATTTGTATTTGATGACGCTTGGCTGTTAAATATGGCTAGTGAGGTTTGGTCGTGGAGGAAAATTGATTTAGGTGTTCATGCTCCGTTAGTAAGAACCGTGTGGTGCCATCCAGTCTGTAAGGTAAATAAATCTTAATAGAAGGAATAAAAACAAGTAAAAATAAACTGCGGATCTTATATGATTTTATTTTCCCTCAGATTGGTAAATCGATTGTAGTTTTTAAGCCAAATACCGGAAATCCAAGCATGTACGCTGATTGGTTTCCAATTCAAATATCGAGGTAAATTTTATCATGCGGTTAGAACTGGTTATCGCAGAATCTCCTAATTCATCTTTTTTTTTCAATTCAATTTCCAGAAATACCAATTCTACTCAAACCAGAGCTCAAGAAAAAGAAACAAATTTAAACGGGAAAAGGGGTATATTAAATCGAGCTTCAATGGAAGAAAATTTACCAGATAATAAATTCAAGAAATCTGTACGTTCGAAAAACATCAGGGAATTTTTACCATTAAACAAGTATCGAACACCAATATTAGAAATCCACACCATCGATACTACAAATTTATTAGAAAATGGGAAGCTGGCATCGGTTAAAAGCAAATGTAGATCGCTGAATTGTCCGACTGATACCATTTTATATTCCATCGTCGAAGGAAATGGAGAATTAATTATGTTCGGTGGAATTCAAAGAGATATTATTAATTACGAAGATGGCACCGAAGAAAGAGAAATCAAAATAATCGATACGTTGCACATCATCAAAGCTAAAAGGAAAATTATTTAATTGTTGCTGTACTTGAGATTTTATCGTACCTATGCAGTTACACAGATATCATATACCAATTAACGTTTATCTTCAAACCTTTGTCATTCCTAGATTTCAATGTTAGTTTGTTGCTGTTGATATGTATTTTTAATAATGATTATTTTTTGTAATATATTATTTAAAAATTGTTCAATAATTATTTTGAATGTTACGATTGCTCATTAATTTTACTGAAGTCTGTTCTTGAGTGTTCAGAAAAAAAAAAGACAGAAAAATATTGCGTATAATAATTAGTAATGAATATTTTCATTATGCAAATAATGAAATAATTACATTTTTATATAAATTATGATACATATCGAATAATTACATGAAATTTAATTCAGGTGAATAGATTTCGTTTATATTGCATAAAAAAGGAGAAATTTATATAAATCCTTTCCTTTTCTTGTAATCTTCAAGATTCAAAGACCTTTTCGATGAATTTTCTTTAGAAACTTTCTCCTCGGTAGAGGGAGTGCTCACAGGTGCAGTAGGAGTATCATCGAATTCTATTTCGATATCAAAATTATGTGCTGAGTACATTTCTTCTCCTTGTTTTTGCGGATTAATTTTGCGAGCGAGATTAAATGCATCACCATGTCTGTCATTTTTGGGTTCCGAAAAGTTACTCGAGCCTTCAAGTGTATCTTCTCGACTGGGATCTTTCTTCCTGAATACCATAGTAGGCTTGGTATGTCTTCTAGTAAATGGATCGTCTACTTTTTGATCTTTGTTCAGTTTTAATTCAGCAGCAATTTTTTCAGCTTCTTCGCTATATTTTTTACGATTTCGACTATTTATGTAATTTATATTGGAGACGGTGGTCGTTCGAAGTTTCTCAGTATCCAAAGTCTTCTTTTCTAATTCAGCCAATTCATCTTGAATGTCGTCAGCTTTTGCGATGTCTCCGAGTGATTGGGCTATTTCTCTGTCCTTGAGGAGTTGATTTTTCTTAACAGCATAATTATGCGGATTTGTTCTGAAACGTTCTTTTCTTCTCATGATTCTTTCTATGTCGTCTTCTTTTAAGTGGTAAAGAATTGCTTCTTTGATATCTCGCAGTTTCGATTGAACGTGATCGACTTTCGGTAGCAAGGTATCTTGGACAGAACACACTTTTTGCCATTTTTCGAATTCGTCTTCGGAAAATTCTTGATTGCTGATGAACTGTATACGAATATCGCGTTCATGAGGACCATACTTTAAACGTAGAATTTTATTAGTTTTAATGCTACCCAATTGGTAGTATGAAGTATCTTCGTTGACGTCCGTTATCTCACATATTTTATAAATAGGTTTATTACTTGAAGTTCCAACAATCAAACGAACGAAGCAACCAGTAACTACTCGTTTGAAAAAAGGCACCAGAAGGAACTGTTCCAATTTACATCTCGATAAACGAATCTGATTTAACTGACCTTGCGTAGAAATGGTCGGAGTTTTGCTACTATGAACTTTGGATTTTACGTCTGAATCAGAACTGGAATCGGAGGAAGAAAATTTTTTCTGTTTAGATTTAGGTTTAGATTTTGATTTTGATTTACTAACACGTTCGTCTTCGGAACTGCTACCACTATCGTCGGAATAAATTTCGGAAGCTTTGAGTTTAGTTTTCGAATGTCTAACTTCATTATTAGTTCTGTGTGTACTTCTTTTATTATCGTGTCTTTTTCTCGAAGTACTCGAAGATTTCAATTTTTTATCTCGGTTTTCTTCGGCACGTCTGTCGCGTTCTTTATCATTAAAGTAACGTTCTACTTTTTTATCTTGAATGGATTTCAGCTTCTTCATTTCACGCCTTTGCGCTTGCCGCAGCTTTTTTTCGATACTGAACCTGGTTTTTAGAACTTCTCTGTTTTCGATTCGTTTGAAAATCTCTTGTTCTCTTTCTTTTTCGGTCATTCTTGCTAAATTATCTCTATCTTCGGCATCTCCCATGAAATCAGACATGTATCCGTCGTTAAATTCTTCATGACTGGAATCGGAACTCGCGTGGCGGAACTCGTTTTCAGAGTTCGATTGCTCGCTAAAACCAGTCATTGATTTGTTCATCTTCGATTTAGATGTTTTCTTTGGCAGCTCGTAAATTTCGGCATCCCAATCTGACTCTTCACTTTCCGCGCCACTACTGTTGCTGGAGCCGAAATGTGCTTTTCGTTTCACCATTTTGGTGTGATTAAGTAACTTACTGGAGATTTTATGTGGATGATTGTCGGTAACCTTTAATGTCCATTAATTTCTTTCCACACATAGCACAGATACCCTTTTTATAAGCGCAAGATTGACAATAATGCGAACCCACTTGATGCACTTTTGTTCGACATATTCTGCAAGCTTCGAACTTCGCGCCGTAAGGTGTGAATCTAGCCTTCTTCGCAGTTAGAGCCTTATTCTCACCGATTTTCCGACCGCCGCTTTCAACCGTGTTACGGGCACCTGCTTTCCAAGGATCTGGAGTAATTACACGTCCTAATTTATTTTCACAGTCTGCGCACACCATTCTGAAAATAAATAAATTATGATTTACAACGATGCGAATACATGTAATCTATTCTTTTGATTTCTAATTCAGGGTTTCATAAACAATATTGTTTTCATAACATATCTACAATCTATATATAAAACAGAAGATGATTGTGCAGAAGCGATTCTGGCAAATAAGTACTAAAGATTAAAGGAATTACTTACTATGAAACTTAATTTTCAAAAAATAACATGAAATTTATAAAAATTTGATACTTTTAGGAAATAAATTAAACGAAAAACGAAAGATAATGAAAATTTTTATCAACTCATTGAAAACAGACCACGAAGATAAACGAACTATAAACGAACTGTTCCGAAAATGAACGAAATCATACGAAATCTTTACTTCGATTTCGCAAATAGACGTTCGACAACGACAATCGACAATTTCGTATCATTTTCTGTCTTTTCTGTTTTGAAATTTCATAAATTTAATGCATGAATTTTTTTGCTATGATAATGATATTCGCATAATCGAAATTTGTAATTTGGTTCGACTAATACTTATTTTTTCCGCGCGTTAATGGTCTTCTATCATTCTTTGCAAGACAGAAGTTCAATCTTTCATCACTTAAAAATGTGTTTATCTGCCAAAGGCTTATCATCTTTACTAGGGTAAGAATGAAGAATTTTTCTCTAAAACCAACCAAAAATGAACTCATTACTATTGATTGTAACATTTTGAAATTGATTTTGACAGAATATTAGCCGAAGACCAAACAAGAACTCAGTCATTTGAAACTCTTTGCAATAAATCTCATCATTGCTTCAAAAAAGAAGATAAATTCAAAGGTGATTCAAATCAAATTCTTGTTTGATTGATATTTTCTACGGATATGTATTCTTATACGCATACGTTCGAAGTTTATCGATGATGAATTTAATTTTTTCTTTTTACAGTCGGCAACGCACTACTGTTTTTGATTCAACAACAAGACATCTTACCGGCATCTACTCAACGTTTGACAGCAGTCGTCCTTTTACACGATTTATATCGCCGTGATCCAATTTCGATTACTCCTTTTTTATCAGTATTTATTCAAATTTTGGTTCGTATCGACTTTATATGTTGAAATTAGTAATCTTTGTTTGTATTCAGATGTTTTTTCATTTTCATTGTCGTATTTCAGAAACCAGCTGATAGTAATAAAATTGTTGGGCATAAGGCTGAAGAATTTATCGATGACTTGCCTAAATTTTCACCGCAAGAACGAAATTTTCTGTCCCAATTAATTACCAGGAATGCCAAAGAAGTAATGAATAATCAATTTCAATTCGATAATGCCAATATTCGTAATTTATGATTCAATTCTGTTTTCCTTGAATAGCTATTGAAGAAAACAGCACAACATGTGATCAGTAGCACTCCGGATGCATTCCCTCCAGCTGACATATCAGAATTGGAAAACGCACTAAAAAATAGGGTTTCTTCATTGGCAATATCTGTGAAAAGTGGTATTTCTTTGGTGTTGTCCGATCCTGATACTACAACCCCAGCCGATGCGTAAGTTTTTAATCAAAAAATTGTTGAAAATTTGATTTTTTAACAATGGCGATGTTATTTGCAGAAATCCGGATCCCGAAGTTATTAAAAAAATATTGCCCTCTATTCTTTCCAATAATCAACCGGCCTGCGGTAAAACCTACAGTCCTGAATTTGTTCGATTAGTACCACCTTTGATGCCAATTGACGATGAAGTAATTTATCATTTAAAATACGTTATGCATTTTATGAAAAAACGAAATTTTTATTAATGATTTTATGTATTTTCAGGTTCATTGGATTAATATTGTCGATAAACCATCACATTGCGTTTTATATGATAGAAGTACTGTGAATCTCGAGACACCTGATAACGAAGCTCGTCTACTGATGGAAAGAGCATTAAAAGGAATGTTAACCCAAGCTCAACAGCACCAACTTGTTAATCAACTTGAAAGTGATCCCCAGTTGGTTTATCGTATTGGTTTGACACCGAAACAGGTAAACGAGCTTTTTAAAAACTCAAATTTGTTTATATAAACGAAATATAATACCATTGTTATAGTTTCCAGAATTGGTTGAAAATAATCCGCTTATTGCAATCGACGTGCTATTAAAATTAATGCAGTGTAAGCATATTACCGAATATTTTAGTGTTCTGGTGAATATGGAAATGTCTTTACATTCAATGGAAGTCGTTAATCGGTAAATAATTTCGCAAATATGATCACTTTTAATTATATACCAGATTTGAAAATGACTCATGACTATTTCAGTTTAACAACTACGGTTGATTTACCGAAAGAATTCATCCATCTGTACATTTCAAATTGTATTACAACTTGCGAAACGATCAAAGACCGATATATGCAAAACAGACTAGTACGATTAGTATGCGTTTTTCTTCAGTCTTTAATACGTAATAAAATAATAAATGTGCAGGTAAATTTCTTTTTTTTTACTCATAACCGGTAATTTACTTGAAGCTATTTTTTCTTACATGACGTTGTGAATTTACAGGAAATTTATATAGAAGTTCATTCGTTCTGTATTGAATTTAGCCATTTTCGAGAAGCCGGAGTTCTCTATAGACTGTTGAAAAATTTAGAAATCAATGAAACAGGGTCGACATCGCCACCTTCTCCTCCACCGCAACAGCCCCCATCTTCACAACAAACTTCTGCACCATCTTCATTACAAACTCAACAAACATCTAGATCTGGACGATCGAAAAAGAAAGAATCAAAGAAATAGCCATAGGCGATAATTCTAATAATTTTGTAATTAATCTATTGTATAAAAATTTGATATTTTTTATTTATTATATACAACGTTTTTCAATTTATTTCTCGTTTCTTTCTTAATATAAATTGTAAAAATGTAGTATAAAATAATGCAAACGTATTCTATTAAGAGCGAAACGGACTCAATAAATATCAAATCAAGGAATCGTCAAATTGAAATTTTAAAATAAACAACCCAGCTTTTATAGTTCTTCACGTGATTAATTTTTTGGAAGTTTTATACATAGGTCAAGGAAATCTCCGATGGTCAATCTGAAAAATTAGCAAGATTAAAAAATATATTTTCCAAATGAATCGCATTAAATAATTTAATATTTAACCTGCATTGTGATAATGTCTTATAATCATCTGGACCTTTGTAGTCAACTTTAACACTACCGATTTCTCTCATCTTTATTCTAGGCCTGGCAGGATCAGGAGAAACAATTTGAAATTTTACTACCGTTCCACTTCTTCTAACTTTACGATTTTTATGCTGAAGATTTACGACGATTTCCGATAAAGTGGCATCCATCCTGAGAGAAGTATACTTATGAGAAAATTTCACCCAACGAATAATTTAGTTGTAAAAATTTACGCTTACCAAGTGTGAATTGGCAATTCATTCTTCGGGTAAATTTTATTCTTGTAATCGAGCGGATTATGATGATGATTATAAGTGTAAAATACTCGTAATAATAATGGACATACCTATAAAATTTAAGTAGAAGACGTATAAAAATTCTGCCACCGAGAAACACCAACGATCACGTGAACGGTTACCTTAAACCTATCGACAGAATTTTCTTTTCTTCCTTCAACTTTTACAGTGGATTGTAACGATGGTCCGGTTCCCAGTGGTCGCGAAGAAAATCCGACATTAGAATTAAATGAAGGTTGGTTTGTTTCCTTATCGCTGCCTGCAAAGTGACTATTTTCAGATACTCTCAGACCAGCTGATCTTGATTGAAATTCAGAATCCGATAGTTCGGAAGTCATTTTGATAAAGTGGAACACACGTTCGCCGGGACGCCGGCTGGGACTGATTCAATGGAAGTAATTAGCTGAAAACATGAAAAATTTATAGAGGTTTTGTGTTGAACCATTTGAAAAAAAAGAGTTGCACGTTTGAGAAAATTCTATATTTTGAATGTTATTTCGTAAAGTTACTACTGAACTGAATCCCCAAGGTATTCTCTTAGTTCGCTCAAGTTGATGATAAGACAGAAAAATGCCATACTATATGTTTCAACAAAGAAAATGTTTGCTGTTTGAATTGATTTTTAATAAGCTGTTTTGAAGCATAGGCAATTAAATTCATGTTTCCACTTAATTTTCGACTATTCTACCAATGTAAATGTTTCACTTACTCGTAGATTCACAACGCTAACGCAGCTTCACCCTGCTTATCGATGATTACTGATAAGCAAATTTTCGAATTCGAGAGTTTGGTGCAAGTTTCGTAATCTTGTCTTGTTTATTATTTACTTAAGGGGATATTCTCAATACATATTTGCATACTCGTGCCCCTGTAATTTACATTGGTCTTATGAGCGTACTTTATGTGTAAAGTGTAGAGCCATCTCGC
>FIZV01007616.1:0-12009 GCA_900050545.1 Trionymus perrisii | reverse complement strand
GCTGTACGTACCAAAATATTTGAAAAAACGTGTTCAAAAGTGATTGATTTTTTCGGTTTTTTCAAAAAATCAAGAAATTTTTTCCTATCAACATATTATTTTTATTAATGTTTCTGGATGAAAAAAGTTCGAGCTTTTCAATATGTATTTTCTTTAATTTTGATTAATCGATTTCACTTTTTCAATATTTCAAATTACTTAATCGATCAGTTTTTTAATTTCGATGTATCGATGGT
Organism: Trionymus perrisii; assembly: GCA_900050545.1. Lineage (NCBI taxonomy): Eukaryota > Metazoa > Arthropoda > Insecta > Hemiptera > Pseudococcidae > Trionymus > Trionymus perrisii. The sequence continues at coordinate 11,773 of FIZV01007616.1, read as the reverse complement.
ATTTTATTTTCATAAATCGATAATTTTTTTAATTTTTAATAATTCGTCATAATATTTTTTAAATGGAGTTATTAATTCGAAAGAGTAGAGTTTACCCCTTCCTCCATCATTTTTTATTAAGTTTTGAAAATCAGCCAAAAATTACTGATTTTGAAAAGTTTTGAAATATTAAAGATTTACTAAATTTAAAAGTGATTAAAAATCAATTTTTTACAAATTTTTAAAAATTTTCCTCTTAATTATTTTGCAAAGTTTAAATCTGTAACATTTAAAATTACCTACTACTTACTTGGATTTTTTTGTTGAGACTTTAGCTAAAAAATTTTGAAAAGTAGGTAATCCAATTTCGAAAATTTCTCGAAATCTATAAATTAACAACTCCTTAAGATATTCTTAGTAAATCTTCAAAATTGTAAAAACTTTAAAAATCGGAAAATGAATACAATCTCAAAAATTCAACAAAACCTAAAACTTTTAAAAATTTGCAAATTTTGAATTTTCAACAAATTTTAAAGATTTACCAAATTCCAAAAATTAAACCAACTTAAAAAAATTACTCAAATTTAAAAATGATTAAATTTCGAAATTTGCTTAATTTCTCGAATTTTATAAATTGGAAAAATTATCCAAATCCTGAAAATTCAATAAATTTAGGAATATTCAAATTTTTATCAAATGTTGAAAATTTTCCAAATTCTGAATTTTATCAAATTTTACGAAATGATATTTTCAAATTTTTCGAAATTGATTTTTTTATTTTTTCAATTTCAAAAAATTATAACAAATAATTAAGTAGGGGGGGGGGTGGTTGCACCATTGAAAAACTCGAAATTTACTCTTGGTAAAAAATATGGTTGATAATTTTTAGTTGGTGAAACAAAAATTTTGAAATTTTTCAAAATAAGAAAAAAATTATATGGCAACTTACACATATTGGACATATTTTGAATTTTGATTTTTAAAAAGTACGTTGCATATTTTTTTGGATTGTATTGAAAATTTGAAAAAAAAATAAAAAATTAAGTTAGGGCCTAAACATTTGGTTGTGGGGATTTCTTTGTCCTTTTCAAAAATGTTTATCTCATTAAATTCCCTTATCTTAAGGTCCAATTGAAAAAAACTCGAATAGGTGTAATTTAAAAAAAAAATATTTAATTTTTTTTTTAAGAATAATAAGAATTTATTTTTTATTCAGCTTTAGCCTATTTATTATTTTAAATTGTAGAAATTTTATTATACGAATTACATAGAGAGCTTCTGTAATGCTCTTAACTCAACTTCATCATTAAAAGAGCACATTATCAAATTTTGAGATGGCAATTTGGTTCGAAACTGATTCGAAAAAACAATCCACAAGACGTGTTTTTGGGCCATTAATAGCGTTTTCAAAAGTACACGAAGAGTTAGGCCTACAAATAAAACATCTACAGCGAATGGAAGAAAAAGGTTTCGAGAAAATAAGACACACTGCGTGGCGAAAAATACGACCTATAGGTATGCGGAAAAACCGTACCGTCTTGGAGCATTTTATTTATATACGTACGATAAACTCAACACTCGTTAACGCTATTGGCTGCGTCAAAGTCGAAAAGCACACACACACACACGTTATAGGGAGGAAAATGCACGCGAAGGAAGAATACAGAATAAGAAGAAAAAAGTACGCGTGGAGAGGAAAAACACCTGAAAATTTCCCACAAGACTGACGCTGACGTTGGCATTCGCGTTAGCGAGTGTAAGGGCGCGGGTGCGGAAAACACGAGGGGAATTTCAATAAAAACATCTAATAGAAGTTTGAGAAACGGGCACCCTTATCGTCTTGACACCCCCGATAGTGGCTTAGTTTACACCCCCCGACGTTGGAGGGATTTTCTCGACGACGGACGCGAGAACGATTGCGCAGCTGATAGGAACATTGTATTTTCATGTTATCTTTATCCTTGGAGGAATTGCGCGGGTACGAGGAAGGCTTCTGCGGCGCTTATGTAGTTTATTTATTCGCGCTGTACGCGGAAAAAGCACTGGACAGGAGGAGGCTGGGAGGCGATACCATATCAGCGGCCAGGATTGGCGTATACATTGTAAACGTAGGCGTGGTTACTGGTCACGCTTACATCGATTTTTTTTTTTCATTTTCCTTTTTATTTTTGTATTCTTTGTACGGGGCATCCTCTCTGGGTTTTACTCGCTATCGTAATTCAAGACTGGAGATATAACGATGGATTTTTACCATCGGACGTGATTGTTTGATTTTTTTTAGTCGAGCATGTCGTGCTCGTATTTGTAGTACGAATAGATGATTATGTACGCTTAGTGTTTTAACGATCGCCATCGCCTTCGTTGGTTCGACTACTGCTGAATTAGTTGACTTTCGGCTTCCACCACTCTAATGGTGGGTTTTTATTGGTAAATGCGGATATTACATTCATTATCCGTGTCCGCATCCGAGCCCCTCTCCTCACAGCCTATTGTCCAGTGATCGGCGAACTTTAATGTGTCCGACCCCGTCATCCTGCTGATGAATATGTAACAGTCGTTCGTCTCGTGGTCGTGTAGTCGTTTATGCACGTTTATGCATTCGCAGCTCCATGCCTATATTGAACGTTGCATTTTTTTTTAAATTCGTATTTCGAGCTATTTAGTCACGTAGGTTTTGTAATTTGGTTCCATTTTTTTCCTTTTTTTTTTAAATTTGATTAATTTTGTGATTCGGTGTGTCGTTTTTACTTGCCATTGTATCGATTCTCAAGTACATGAAGTGCCGATCAAGCTCAAGTTTTTAGTGACGAATACGACGATAGTGGTGATATGGTTGTCGTTGTAATTTTATCCGTTTAAAAAACTATGTCGCGAGTGTTGTGATCGTATTATATTGATTCTGATGTTTTGATGGTACAATGTACGAATGCGGTACATATCAACCACCGTTGCTCAATCATTCTCAACAGTCCGCATGGTATTCGAATTCGTCGTGTTATTCGTATAAGGTAATTTAGATTTGATGTTTTGCTTTGATTTTGAGGGGATTTAATAAAATGGGTATGAGAGAGGCTGTGATTAAAAATTGAAGTGGGTTTCAGATCAGTTCAAGTGTCCCCGTGTCGTAAATTTTAATTTCTTTCTGAAAACATTTTTCTCGAAAAAAACAGGTGACAATTTTTGTAACGAATGAATATAGTGAAAAAATTGGAAAAATTTGAAGATATTATCAAAATAAATAAAAATGCACGAAGAACATTGAATGATGAAAAGGTGAAAAATGTGAACCATGAAATATTTATTTTACTCTGAAACTTCGAAAATTGTGAATAAAAAAAAATAATAATAGGTACCTACACCTAGTAAAACTATTTTTGAGAAAAAAATCTGCAAGAAATCTATTCGTCTGTTTTTTTCTTCAGAGTTCAGTTTCATCGACAATTTCTATTGTTTGACTTCCCAAAATTGTCGGAAAACGAATTTTGAAGAAATGGACGTGTCACATAATTCTTCAAATTTAAGATTAAAAATTTTTGTAAGTTTTCGTATATCTAAAGTAGGTACATATAATAGAAAAAATAGGTAAGTTTTTGATGAAATCTGCAAGATTCGTATTGGTTTATTTTTTTCAAAATTTAATTCTTTTGGTGATTTTTTTTTTTACATTCTTTTTAAATTTCATGCCATAAAATGGATTATAAAAGAATGAAAACAATACAATTTTCAAAATTGAGGATTTCAAAATTTTCAGATTTTAGGAATACCTACTTGGAAAAATAATTTAGTTTTTGATAAAATCTGTGAAAGAATATACTTATTCGCCAATTTTTTAAATTTTAATTATTTTTTTTCTTCAAAATTCAATTCTTCTGGTAATTTTGTTTTTAATTTTCCAAAATTGTGATGAAAATGAATTTTGATGAAATACAAGCGACAATTTTAAAAATTGAGAATATAGAAATTATACAGGTTTTAAGAATAATTTTGGTGAAATGGACGAGAAAACTTATTTATTTATTTTATTTTTTATAATTCAACTGTTTTAATAAGCTGGGTTTTAATTTTATAAAATTGCGATAGAAATGAATTTTGTCGAAAAGAAAGTGGCATATCGATATCTAATTTTACAAATTGAGAATATAAAAATTCTATAGGCTTTAAAAATAATTTTAATAAAATGTACGAGAAAACCTATTATTTTGTTTATTTTATTTTTAGCAGGTATCTAATTCTTTTGATAAACTGGTTTTTGATTTTCCAAAATGAAACCTCCTTAAGAACATTCCCTTTTCAAAAAAAATAATTTTAAAAATCGCTTCTTCTTCTTCTTCTTTTTTTATTTATATTATCAATTTTGTGTGTAATTTTCTAAAATTGTGAGAAAATGAATTTCGAAGAAATGAACGTGTTGTATTAATTTTGGAAAGGAATTGAGGAGTTGAAAATTCTTCAAATTTTTGAAATAGAACATTAATTTGATTATCAGTCTATTTTTCAAAATTCAATTCCTCTGGCAATTTGTTGTTTGATTTACAAAAATTGCGAAAACATCAATCGTATTTTAAATTGAGAATTTGAAAATTCTTCGGGTTTAGGAATAAAGATAAAATGTAATGTTTGATATCCTCCTTTCAAAATCTAATTCTTTTGGAAATTTTTGTTTTTAATTTTTCCAAAATTGTCGTAAAATGAATTTTGATGAAATGAACAGGGCATAATTTTGAAAATTTTGATTTTTAAAGTCTTTCAGGTTTTAGCGGCTTAAAAAATATACCTACTAAAGCAATTTTGATATAGGTAATCTGTATGAAAGTTTTTTTGTTATTTTTTTTTTCAAATCCAATTCTATTTACAATTTTATTTTTCGAAATTGTCATAAAATGAATTTTGAAGAAAATAATATTTCGATAAAATGTCCAGAAAAATTTATCTTTATTATTGTTACTATTATTTTTTTCCCAGTTCGATTTTTCAGTGGCAGTTTTATGTTGATTTTTCCAAGGTTTAAAAAAATAAATTTTGAAGAAATAAACGTGTCATAATTTTTTTAAATTGAAAACTTGATAACTTGAAAATTCTTCAAATTTTAGAAATGAAAAAATTGTTTGATAAAATTTGCAGAAAAATCCATCAATCTATTAAAAAAAAATAATTCTATTGACAAGTTTGTATTTGATTTTCTAAAATTGTGAGAAAATTTGCTTTTATGAAACGAACGTGTTATCATAATTTTTTTTTAATTGAGAATTTTTTGAGCTCCTAAAATTATCAGAAACGAATCTTGAAAAATGGAAAAAATGGAAAATTTTATAAGTAAATGAATTTTAAAAGAAAACAATTATTTTTTAAATCGCTGAATTTATGTTTTTTTTTTTTTACTAGATATTCATCAATTTTGATCTCTAAAGTCTAAATTCATAGGTTAATTATGTAGGGGTTTTTATGGGTTTGTTTTTAAAATTCAAGCATTATTTTGATGGAGTTGTATACCTAATTATGCTTTAGCTATGTTGAACTAAAAAATGCATCAATAAGGTGTATTCTTTGCAATATGATGGCCATGTAGATTCAAAGTTTATTCAGTTCGGTACAATGTAAAATGTCGGATAAAATATTATACAATTGGAGATTATTTTAATTCTATATAAATTCTAGAATACTTAAAGATGGGTACTTACACTTATTTATGTAAATGTGTTTGTAAAAGTTGCTGTTTCGTAATCCTATGCATAGGCCATACATATGATTATACGAAACAGCAACTTCACATTTAAACGTTTCAGGTAGATTTTAGCAATTCGCAACCACTGTATTGAATGCCAGTGTTCAATATAATGAAACTGATCATATCCACAAGCTGTGCAATCTATATACGAAAAAAATAAAAAATAAAAATGGAAAATAAAAATGAGAAATGAAAATTTTAAAATTCCGATGTATTAAATCTAAGTCTATGCTCACTCGTTTATCAGTGGGGGTTCCTTCTTTATTAGCAACAAATTCGACTCGGAGCAACAGAGGATTTTTCTAAAGGAATTGGATTTTCAATTATTTTTTCATTTGACTGGCGAGTAGAGTTGAATATTGATGAAAAATTGAAAGTTTATGTCATTTTATTTTACCTGATTGGGATCCTGTTTGGCTTGAGCCTGCATAGTGGCAATGAATTTCAACGAATGCAGAGGTGATAATCGATCATTGTAATCTGAAGTTGTAATCATTGTTGCTGGGTACTACAAAATTGGTAATAAGAATTGTATAAAAATCATTTGGTGATTAAAATGACTTTAGGAAGCATTTGAAATTATCACTTGTTTATTTGGGCCGTTTAACAAATTGATGTTATGCAAAGGAGAATATTTAATTAAAAATTCGAAATCCTCTGCTTTGCTCGCTGTTCCGTACTCACTAACCCAGGCACGGCCGCAAGTGAATTGGTCAAATCGTAACATATCGGTAATCCTGTGATAAAATGCAAGTTTTATTTACTGTGCACTCCAGCTAAATTAATTAAATATCTCATAAAACTGATCACTAACGGCGAATCGGCGACAACAACAGCGAATAAATCTGGTCTTTGATTGAGAGAAGCAGTCATTAAAAGACCACCGTTCGTTCCTCCATTTACAGCTATTAGTTTAGAATTAGTATAGTTTTCGTTGATAAGAAATTCAACTGCGGCTTGAAAATCGTCGAAAGAATTTTGTTTCTTGCCTAGAGCTCCGTCCATGTGCCATTGTTCCCCATATTCTCTGAAAAAATCAACAGAAATTCGTGAGATTGAGAATAAAAATATCCCTACCCCAGCTGCAGAAGTAGGTACTGCAAAAGAAAGATTATGATTTACCCTCCTCCTCTGATATTTGGTACGCAATGCAAGCCATTTAAATTATCCATAATCACTATTCGATTCTCAACGAAGTAAGGTAATATGCTATTAGAAAATCCGCCGTAAGCGTACATGAACGTGAAATTGTTTCCGTTTTTTTCTAATCCCTGAATATGAAAAATGAAATGAATAAATTTTGATCTGTGATTTGCGAAAAATGCGTTATGATTTAAGCGAAGTTGTGCGCTGTGCGTACTTTTTTGTGAGCACAGTACATGGGAATCTTAGTTCCATCTTTGCTACTGTAAAAAAATTGTTCTACAGTGAATTTCGTCTTGTCGAAATTTGGAAGCTTGATTTCTTTGAAAACCTACAATAACAATTTAAAAAAATCGAGTTTTTAACCTCTCCCCTTTTCAATATATCTTTATTATTACCTATAGAATTTGTTATTTGTGAGGTACCTACCTCGAGATCGAATGTTGGTTTTGATAGATCACAATGATATATAGTTCCAGGTGTTAGGAATGACTCAAAACTTAAATATACATCTTTATATTTGATATCAGAATAACATCCCCTTATGGTACCAATTTCCAACTCAAATTTCTTGACTAGTGCACCCGTTGTTACATCGTGTAACTGAAGACGTGACTAGGAAAAAAAATGAAAATATTGAAAACCTCTCAAGTGTACCAGCGAATTCATGTGCCTAAACATTTCACTTACCTTAACATCTTCGGTATAATTTATGATCAAATATTTATCCCATGCTGGCATAGCCCATTCCATGGTGTTATTTTCATCTTGTGGAACAAAATCTTTGCACGAAGATGGATTTGTAATGTCGATAGAGACTAATTTATAATTATCGGCACCTTTATTGGTCTGGAAAATGAATTGGGTGCCTACGTTGGTAATATACTGTGGAGTAGAAACGTTTCTTTAAAATTTATTGTTTGAGTTAGCATTTGGTGAAAAAAAATTTCAAGGAGGTAGATAATAGTTACCCAATAATTGGCTTCCAGTTTTGTCACAAGCGGTATAAGATCCAATTTCCCCGTTATTTTATACTGAATCTTATCCAAATCAGCTACATATTTTAATTGATTACTTGTACCTTTCGCTACACTCACGATTAAATATTTTCCACAATTACTAATAGTGCCTTTACTATAGAAAAATACTCGATGAATTATATCATGATTAATGTTACGAAACCTTTTTTCATTCCCTTCATACTACTTACATGAAATAGTCTGGATATTCTGGGAATTCCGCAACTATGACGTCTGTAGATTGCTCAGTTCCAACTACGTGGTAAAGTAATTTATGATTTTTAGTCGGAGTTTTATCAGAACCATCTGTTTTGCCTTTGTAATCAGGAAAACCCTGGGTTGGGTAAAAATTACACATGTGAGTTCCGAGTTGTTTCATCTACTTACTTTGAAAGATTTTTAAAAACCGATGTTTTATGCTGAGATGGAATTATCTACCGAGTAAAATACTCCTTGACCATTTTTTGTCCAAGATACACTTGAATACCTGATTTTGGTCAGCTTCTCTTTATAAATGTCGCCTGAAAAGAAGAATTAGAGTTGGTCAAACTGTTGAGATTGAAATCATTGAAAATATTTCCCAGATGCCTTCATTGCTATACCTTTTTCGACATGCTTAAATTGTAACGTCTTCCAATCAGAACCTTTTGTGGTGATCAAATACGCAAACATTAGCCCATCGTCAGAGAATGAATAATCATTCAATGTAACGCTTCCGTCTTTGCTGAGTGTATTTGGATCAAAGAACGGTCTACCTTCGTCACCTACTTGATCGTGTATGAAAATGACACTGAAAAATTCAATCTTCTTGTTAATTGACAAGCCTATATTACACCTACCACCAACCAGCGCTACCACTTTAATATTCCTAAAAAATTTACATGCGTACCTTTGACCTTGTAAGCCAGTATTCTGTATTGAGATGAATCTTTTGCCTATTTGGGCAGGACCATCGTATTTCGGATAGTTCATTAGTTCCGTGTAACGAGCTGTCAAATCTTTGCGGAAAGTACAGTTTTCTAAATAAGGTTTGGTAATGGACATCTCCTCTTGCATGAATTTTTTTGTTTCCGGATCATCCGGATTTTCCAACAATCTGTATGGATCTTTGATCTAGAAATTGTTGCATCAGTTGTGTATTGATTTACCGATTTATACAATAGCATTTCTCATTGAAGAAACGTAACTATAGGTAACTACTTACTGCAGTAGATTTAGCGTAAGTATCTTGGGCAGAATCATCAGTCTTGACAGTGGGATACTTATCAGGAGAAATCTGTAAAACAAATTAGGTATCAGTATTAGTAAATGGGGAAATCATCTAAAATGTGTAAAATTGGTCAAATTTAATTGCTGAATGCGTAATTCCTAAAATTTAATTGTACTTACAAGGACTTTCGAATTTGCACCTAGTGCATCATTGTTAGGAGGTGTTATGGCTCCAAGATGTGTTTTCGTTCCAAGCGGTGCATAGGCTGCTGATGGTGAAGTAGTTGCTGGACCAGGCGTAGTAGATTTTTGTGTAGCACCAACAGGATTTCCAGGGGATACACTACCAGCCGGTCCTGAACCACCAGCCGGTGCTGTAGTAGCTGCTGGACCAGCCGTAGCCGGTTGTTGTGTAGGAGCAGGAAGATTTTCAGCGGATATACCTCCAATCAGGAATACTGTTGCTAGAATCCTTACAGACATTGATTTTAGAATCATGATACTCAACGAATGCAAGAAAAACCAAATCCAAAAATTACGACTCGAATTAATATTACCAACCAATATCCAAACGAGGCGAAATTCAATTAAAAAAAAATATCTCGAATCTTTCCTGTATTAATATGCAAACGTGTGAGCATTTCAAAGGTCATGATAGCAATAATTTGTGATTTATTGATGTTGAAAAGTAAATTTAAAAAAAATGAAATGTTAACGTGGAAAAACTACCAAATAACAGAAGTTGAATAAACACTCATAAATTCTATGCATTTGTATTGGAAAAGTTTGCTGTGTATCGATATGACTCGGTAATAAAAACTCGTAATAAATTTTCCACAATTTTCAGGTAATATCTATTTTGAAAAAATGTTCTTGTATAGTTATCAAAAAATTTTTGAATCTTTTTTTGAAAGAATTTTTTATTTTTTTGAATAAATTTTTTGAAGTTTTTTTTTTTTTTTCATTTTTTAAAATGTTTTAAACATTTTTATGACATACAATTTTTTAAACGCAGAAATGTTGAAATTTTGTTTTAAAAAAACTGATAAAATGACCATTTGTACAAGTATAACGAATTCCACTGAGAAGGAAATCCACATTTGATGTATAAAATCGATTTAAAAGAATAAAAAAAAAAATTTAACATGAAACGATTAATTTTTTCAGTCGAGAACATTGTAATAGTCTACAGTCCAACTGGTAAAAAGTGGCCACTGGTCAGTTGGCTTTTATTTTTGCAGCCCAAAAAATTCAGTTGACTTTTTGTGGATATGGGCATAGATTAACTCATATAATAGATAGCCAGGCCTTATGTAAAGGAAGTCTCGCCCTGCTTTTATTCAATCTTCAAAAAAAAATGCAGTTGTACAGTTTTGTGAAAGAGGGCGTCATAATTAGACATGCGCAGCTGCACGATAAAGCCGCGTTCACAAACCAATACATAAGCTGTAAGAATACCCGTAAGAATGGGAATCTTACGTCAAAACAAATCAGAGAACCGTTTTCTTAAAGTGTTACCAGTGGAAATTTCAGAAAATCGCTCACTTCAATGTGCAAAAAAACCCCACTTATCCCCACTTCAAAATTTTGTTAAAAATGCATTTGAGACATTGTTATGTGCTGCTCCAAGACATATAGTAGCTAAAAAAGTGAAAAATTTGTTTGGTTTTTTAAGATTAAGACCAAATAAATAAGTAAATAAATAGGAAAAAAGTTGTATTTTAATAAGTTATATGCACAAGTTTTAGTTTAGGTTTCTTTTTTCCTTTATTCTTAGCTTTCTGAGCACTCAGCGTCTCAGCAGAAACAATTTCCTGATTGGAATTTGGAATTTGCTAGCAATGTAATGTGTAATCAATTATACAAAAAACCAAATACCTAATCTTTTTTCTATTCATGAAAATGGAAATTATTGCAGGTTGCAGGAATCATTGAAAAAAGGCATAAATTTGGCGAGAAACAGCCAAAATTTGGAAAAATCCCCACTAAAAGCCCCCCCTTTGATAAAATCCCCACAAAAAACCTCACACATTTTACGAAGACCAAAAAAACTCCACCCGTGGGGATAAATCCCCACACCTGGCAACACTGCGCTCGACCATAGGTCCCGACCCGTCCCAGCGATAACGCGCCAATTGGCGTAGTTTCTGATTTGATATTTTTTCCTATTTTTAATTATCACTAGTTACCATTACCAAAATACCAAATAATTATGTAGAGTCAATTAAAAATTAAATGAATACCTAATTATGAACTTCATCTACGAAGATTGTGGGGTGCCATTCTTCTCACAATCTAACTTGAATACTTAGAAATAAAAAAAAAATTTCATGACTTTATTAAAAGTAATTTCATTAGTATGTTTCACATGCATCGATAACACAATCAAATTTAATATGTGTAAACATATTCATCATGTGCTTTACCTAATATGTAGCAAATACTCATAACGCTTGTAATGCTGTGAATTCTGCTGTGGTAAATTGCTTTTATGAAAATTCTGTCATTGGTGATCATCGTAATACAATGGAGGCTCCAGAACGGTTCAGAATCGCCTTCAATCGACTCGGTGTGTCAAAATTGGGGTGTAAACCGATTTTCAGAAATTTTTGTCGATCCGCTCCCGTTTGGAGAATTTTTCATTTTTTCTTGAAATTGATGGCTGGAGAAAAATCCAGCCGCGAAACCGCAACAAAAG
>FIZV01007588.1:0-21290 GCA_900050545.1 Trionymus perrisii | reverse complement strand
TCACCTTTTAATGGCTTTTTCTACAAAAATTTTCGCCCTCGCTCCGCTCGGGTACAATCCTTTAACTTATTTTGACAAAATACTACTTTTTTTTTTCCACTGTTGCATGAAAATTTTTCTATCCGCCCCCAGAAAGAATGTTTAGTTACGCTACTGATATGAAGCACCAAATTGACGGTCAGATTACCACGATCGTCCAACAAGTGAATAAAACCCTTCTGTACAAAATTCTGAGAATGTTGGAATACTCCCTTCTTCCGTAGTCCTACATTTAACCGCTGAAGAATTGGTGGATTGGGGAATAATCAATGTTTTCTTTTCTCAGTTTTCTGTAGATTCTAATTTTTTTCAAAATTTGTGTTTTGTTCTAATAAGAAAAATAAAATAAAAACTAGGATCTCATCTACTTCTCGTAATCTTACGTACCTCGCCGAGTTTCATTTTTCAAAAGTTCTAACGAACTCCAACCGAGCGAGCGATGGGCACATCTATACATATTACAAACAGTGTTGTCAGATTTTTTGAATTCAAAGTCGTCAATTTTTTCCATGTCGAAATTCCCATTTTTCGAAGAAAATTTCCCCCTCTCCCTCCATATGACCGAGAAAAATTGAAAAATTGAGAAAAAATACAAGTTTTTTAAGCCAAATTTGTAATATTTTCTAAAAATTTTCAAAAATGTTGTCTCAAAAGTCAAAAGTCAAAACAACAAAAATTTTCTCATAATTTTATTTATTTACCTACGTCCTACGTCCAAACAACATACACCTTAAGGTAACTTTTTCGCAGATCACAAGTATAATCAATTGTGCAAAAAATTACCTTAAGGTGAATATTGCTTGATGGTCTTTTACTTTTTAAAAGTTTTTACATATTTTTAAGCAAAACTGAGAAAAATTCGGAAAAATAAAGAACAATCTCAAGTCGCCCAATTTGCGAATAGTCGCCCACTATCAATTTTGGGCGATTTTTGGTGACCTCATATCGCCCAATTTGGAGAAAATCGCCCAATCTGACAACACTGATTACAAACTTGGGCACATACTTATTAAAACCGCAAAAGAATCGATAAAGTTTCGCCACGTAGAACGAATTCGTTGTCGCGGTAATAATATACAAGCAGTTTTCATCTGTTCATGCAAAATAAACAATAAGTATCAAAAGTTATAAAAAAAATTTTGACAAAGAAAAACTGCGAAGGAAAAATTTTCGTAGCAAAATAAATAGGTACGACAATTTTACGATTTGTAGAATATTCAAAGTTATTATAGCGAGTACGCCAATACGACCGGCGAGATATTTAATATTTTTCTCGCATGGGTGGGAGGTGGAGGAGGAGGAGGAGGGTGAGCAGAAGCGGAGTCAATAAATATAGGCGATGACTCGGCTTCATTAAAAACTTTGCGCAGAAGAGAAGAGGCGGGGGAGGAGGAATGAAAAAGTTGTGCAAACGAAAACTTTGTAAGTTTCGATATCGCGGCGAGTATCACTTTAAAATTATTCGTAGATACGATCTGAGGAATAATAACTAACCATAAAATAAAAATAAAATAAAAAAGTCTTCTCGTCATTTTTACCCTCGTAATGTGTGTTTTTTCCGCCACGACGGTTTCGAAAAGCAGCGCAAAAAAAGTCATTTTTATGTACGCGAAGGCGGGTACTTCAAAGAATAAACTTTATCGTCAGATGATGGTGGTGAGCGTTGGGCGAGTGATACTTCCAAGATACTTCGTAGTTTGATTTTTACGTAAATTAATTCTGGGAGCTTGGAAAACGGTAGCTTTAGTTGGTACGTTGGTCGGGTACCCACTACTACTACCCAACTACGACCTAGGTATTTCTGTTAGTCGTGGGCATAGCGATTAATCAATCAAAAGAGATTTACTCGACTCGGGGTGTTTAAAAACACTCCACCTCGTTCGGGGCAACTTTCGAGTTGTCGAGGATTAATGAACGTAACGTTAGATCAGGTCATTTTGTGGAAAATACCGCAGCCCAGCCACCGCACCGGTATCGGCCGGTGAGTTGTTGTTTCTGCACCCCACACCGTGCTGAAAAACACGATCGCGGTCAAGACTTGGAAATAAAGTTAGTAAAATGTGTTGGAAATAAGCTGGTGGTTAAGGTGGTGTTTGCTGTATGGAATTTGGAAAATTTCACGCAGACTATCGTTGGTGCTGCTGTAAAGTTTGTCTCAAGTTGCTGAGAAATTAAAACTAATTTCGCTTTGGCACATACTCGTATACCGTATATGTAGGTATGTACTGGTGTTGTGCAAACATCCGGATTATCCGGATGCATAGCTTTATCGCACCCGGATTTAAATAACAACCGGATACTCGGATTTACACTCGGGTGTTGATAGTTTAAAAAATTTGCTAGTATCGCTACCTACTTAAAATATCAAAACAAGTGTGAAAATAAGAACATCAATCTCAAAGTTGTGATTTTATCACTGCATATCATGATTTAAAAAAAAGAAAAACCGCTGAAACGTCCGGAATTTTCACAACCCGGGTGTGATCTGTCTACTCGGATTCTGTTCTCAGTCAAATCCAAGTTTCCGAGTACCCGGTATTTTGATAACACTAGTTTGAACTACGTAAATGTAAATATGTTTTTGTGGGATCAAGGAGAACTACAAGTAGAAGTAGATGCAGTGCTCGGTGGCGCATTCGCTTCTCCCCCTTGGCAATCCAAAGGTGTGTGCAGTGCACTAGTGTGCATGTATGCCGTATATACTCGTGGTTTTCTCAAGCAAAAGCTGACGAGACTAAGTTGGTACAAACAAGGTAGAGGTACATATGTGTAACGTATTCTTCGTGGTATAGTGGAAACGTTTTTGAAACACTAGTAAGTAAATAGCACGTATACTCACTCGAGATGAATTTGCAAATACGCCGATGGTGGTTTACGTATAATACGAGTGGCTGCGATGCAGCTGTTATGGCAATTGGCATTATACAGGGTGTTCCGCAATCAGTGCACTCCCTTCAAACCACCAATGCTACTACTCAAACTACGCACAAAGGCGGATTTAGGATTTTGCCGCCTGTGGGCAGTAAATCTTTGCCGCCCCTCCCCCCAAAAAAATTAAAAATTTTCATGCAGCATAATATTTTTGTTTTAAAAAATGCCTATTTTGGTACAAAACCCAAACTTTTGGGATGACGAATTTTCTATGGTAGAAAAATGTTCTAGGTTTAAGATTATCTAAACACTGCAGTTTCATGGTTGAGTAAGCGGAAATAATTAAAGGGAGTGAGGGGTGCACATTTTAGGAGAAGTCATGTTCTCCAGTTGATTTTTCTATCCTTTAAATTTTTGAAAGTTTGAAAAATACTTAGTATTCTAGAAATTTTCATAATAGAAAAGAGAAACAAACAGGCCCGAGCGAAGCGAGGGCAAAAGCTTTCGAAAGTTTGTAATTTAAGAAGTAAAAAAAAATATTTTTCATGTGAAAAATTCATTTTTTTATTTTAGCATTTTTAAAAATTTGAATGAATAGTTTTCTAGAGATTTAAATTTTGAAAAAGAAAAGAAAATTGGCCCGAGCGAAGCGAGGGCAAAACGTTTTGAAAATTTATGATTCAAGAAGTGAAACACTCATGTGAAAAGTCAATTTTTCTACCCTGCACATTATTAAAAGTTCGATTCGAACAAATTTTCCAAATGCAGTAGTTCAGAAATTCGCTCGGGCAAAATCTTTCAAAAATTAATAATTCAAGAAGTGAATTGAAGTTATTTTTGATTCAAAAATGTCGGCAAATATTTCATTTGTTGCACTTGCCAAATGTGAACTCTGCGACATTAAATTTGCCGAATGCGTCGATATTGGAGGGGTGTCCCCCCTATGTTTCGTCCCTGAATTACTCGATTAAATATCGCATATTGTGTGTAATGTTAATGTACTATACGAAGGTATATGTTTTTCCTTTTTTCGGGACAATTATGTAGACTTGAGAGCTTGGATATAATTGGCTGGTGTAGTTTTTCGTCGTAATGAGGTTATTTAGACTGTTTCACGTTATTAAAAGAGTATCGTTGGAAATTACGTAGGATGGGAACTTTCTCGAGCTTCCTAGCTCCGGTATTCTGGTCTTGTAAGAACTAAGAAGTTTAGAATATATTGAGGAAATTTTCATTGCAGTAAATGCTTTAGTGTTGCGGATAGACGAACGAATAATTGATTATTTTATACCAGTTTGCAGAACGCAAAGATGAACTTACCAAGTCGACGGTTTAATTAGATATCGAATGCGTGTACTGAGTAACGAAGTTTTACACAACCGCAGCATTGTTATAAAAATAAAATCCTAGTTATGCGCGGTAAAGAATTCAGCAAGAAGTAAAGGGAAAAATTCTAGTCCAAATGAAAGACACAACTACGAGAGTATTGGATTAATGCTGAATCGCTGATGCAATAATGCTATAGTCGCAATAAAACGTATACTGTATAAACCTAAACTATATGAAATTGTAACCTTGTACGAGGTTTAGCTTAATGGGTGTTTTAAATGTACGTAGATTTGAACGTGGATTTTGTAATCGATACCATGCGCTTATAGACGGTTTCCAACGAATTGTGGGTAATTTTTAATGAATTTTCGAAGCGTTTATGGCCAAGGTGAAGTGCCAAAATTGAGACGTTAAAACTTGAAACTACCTTTGGTCTGCTGAGGTCGATTTCATACTTTGTTCGTGTGCAAAAAGAAAACAAGAGCGTAACAGGTTGCTAAAAAAGTGAGGTTTTATCGAGTGCTCGAAACTAGAAGTACATACTACATAGGTGGTGCGTTTTGATTTTGAAGTACGAATTTCTCCTACAGAGGCAGGTGGTGAATATTCCCAATGTACCTACACAGTACTATATAAACGATTGCGTGTGTTCTTAATTTTTCCAAAATCAATTTATCCAAGTTACCTACATTTTTCAGTTTTGTATTTTGATGTATGTTGATCGGGAGGGGGGGTAATGCTGCTTGAAAGAAATAATAAAAAAAAATCAAATTTACTATATTTTCAAAAAAAATTTCGAAAGCCTGGTAAGTTTTTAAAATTTTATAAATTGGATCAATAACGTTATGAGAAATAAATTTTTACAATTTAAAAAATTTAGTAAAATTTCAAAATTTTATAAAAAATGGGAATATTATTCATTTAGAAAATTTAGCCAATCTGTAAAATTTTGTAAAAACTCAAAAGTTGAAAAAATTTAAAATTGAGTGAATCTTTGAAATTTATTTATTTGGAAAATTTGGAATACCTAATTTTAAAATTCTATAGAAACGTGAATTTGGTGATTATTGAATTTCAATTAATTTTCAAAACAGGACCAATATTATTCAATTTCCAAAAAATTCAAAATGGAAACTTGATTGTTTTTAAATTCTAAACATTTTTTGGAATTGAATACTCTTTAAAATTTTGAAAATATCCTAGAAATTCGAAGAAAATTAAAATTAGTTCGTTTAATTGAAATTTGGTAATTTTGTAATCGATGAATTTTTGAACTTGCATCCATTTTTAAAATTAAGTAGATCTTTGAATTGATTTTTTTTTTAAATTGATAAAATCTAAAAATGATAAATAGGTATTAGAATTTTGGTAGTTTTAAAACTTTGATAAATTTTTGAAATTGAACCAATTTTTATAGTTTGATGATACAGTTAAAAAAAAATTGTTTATCTTTAAAAATTTTTATTCAAAACTTGATAAAATTTGAAAATTTTAATAAGCGTAATTCTTTGAGGTAAGAATGGAAAACTTGAAAAAAATCTACAAAAACCGAATTTTGGTTCTTTTGAAATTAAAACCAAATTTTTGCTGTTTAAAAAGAAGAATCCTTAAAATTTAAAAATTTGAACAATTTTGAAAAAAAGGTCAAGAATTTTTAAAAAGGTTAACATTAGTACATGTTCAATTAAGATTTCAAATTTGACACAATCTACAACGGTAAGGTTACAGTAGGTACCTATTTTTTTTTTATTTTTTATTCTTTCATTATTTACAAAAAGTTAAACACGAAGCGTCAATAATTGACCTAATGGCGATGGGTAATAATCTAAAAAAAATTGTTTCATTCGCCATGTGAAATTATATACCTACTCGTAGTACACAAAATCCAAATATTTCTCCTCAACTAATTTTAGATCACTTAAAAAAAAATCGTACCAATAAGATAGCTTTTATCACAATCGTAAAAATAAACCATGGGAAAAGAAAAGGAAGAAAGTGTGTTTTTATCTTGGTGCTGCTGATTGGTGCGGTACACTTGGGCTCACTCGATAAGTACTCGTACTTAAATCCAGGATACGCTATTTAGATCAGAGGAACAGGGTTGGGGTATTGAGTTTTATAAAATGAATAAAAATACGACCTGCCAACACAAGGAATATCAACTAAAGGTATAAAAATGTTGTATTATACCTAATAAGTAGGTAACTTATTTTTCGTTACTGCGGGAGTAAAACGATACTTTTCCTCCCTCTTGCTAATCGCGGGAGTGTAAAATGCGCGTTTTTCTCGCACGTTAAGAAAAAAAACTTCCTTCGAATGGGAGGAAAACATGATTCTCGACTCGTGTGAATTGTTACCCTCGTTTTGATAATTAGATACTTTTCTCTTCAAAAATTCGAAAAATAATTCAACTTTTGAATTTTCTCAAGAAATATTTTTTACCCTGAAAAAATTTGGAGTTTTTTTATTTCAAAGAAATAAAATTTAACTTTTTACTTCAAAAAAACGAGATTTTAAATTTCCTCTCCAAAAAATTGAAATATTTTTACTCCCCCCCCTCGCAAAAAATGCAGATGAAGTTTCTACTACATGTCTTCTTCAAAAAAAAAATTTTCTGTGAGAAAAAATGAACTAAGTATTTGCTCTGATAAGTTGATATGCTCTCTACAAAACTTGAAAAATATTTTTCTTCATTAATTCGTGAACTAATAATTCAATTCCAAAAATGAATAAATTTTTTACTCCAAATTTTTTTTTCAGAATAGATTTTTACCTAAGAAAAATTTTTCTTCATCAATTTGAGAAATATTTTTACTCCAAAAAGATTGCGAAATTGTTTTCTCTGAAAAAATGAAAATCTTGTTTTTCCGAAAATTTTAGAAATACCTACATACATTCTCATTACAGAAAAATTGGTATTTTAAAAAAAATTATTCAAAATGCAAGAAATTGAGTTCCGAAACTTGAATCATTTTTCATTAAAAAAATTACACAAAATCTTTGTTTATTTTTCTTAAAAAAATAAATGCGATACAAAATTTACAAATTATTATAATTCACTCTGTCTTTCGAAATTAATTATTCTTCAGGAGACGATTTGACGCGTGGAGTAATATTCGAATCCAATTTTCATCAAATACTGGAATGTCTTGTTATGCCTCAACTCTCCCAGATCTTCAGATTCGATAATTTTCTCTAATTCTTCAGGCATTACATCTAAAACACGAGTATCTTGGCAGAAGTAAAAAGAACATGATTAGTTATGGGGAGTATTTGATGCAAAAAATAAAATCACGCATACATACCTTTCTCTAAACTGAAGCTGACAATCTTGAAGAATAAGAAACTGTGAATATATTCTATCGGATCATTTGTATCGATTTCTTCCGCAGGCCAATCATTTCTCAAAATAGCTTTACACCATAACTCGTGTCTTCGTTGAAAAAAAAATTATTCGTTAGAATGAAAAAAAAAATTCAAACAACGAAAAAATAAGAGACTCTCTAATAACTCACCTTAAATCTTTTTTCTCGATTTCATCGTCAATAAAATTAAGCAAATCTAAAGCTTTAATGAAATCCAGCTCCGAAGCTGATGAATTTTCATCGCAAATGTAAAACTGTACGGGAAAAAATTATAAATTCGAAAATGTGAATAATTTTCCAAATACAAATAGGTACACATTTTACTTACTCTAATTAGCTCAGCAGGTAAAAACACCCTCATTGTATCGAAATCGTAACCAAAAGCAGATAAGACAATTTCTGGTAATTCTTCTTGATATCCAATCAAGGATAATTCTTTATTAACTTTTTCCATAATAACGGCGTCGTTGTTAGAAGACGCCAACAGAGCTAGTTTACCTAATGTAAGCATACTCTGCCAAAAAATATTCAAAAATTAAGAACATTCCTATTCATAGTTAGCTCAACTGTTTTCGATTTTTTTTTTATACCTTTTTACGTTTCAATAATTCAATTTCTTGGAAAGCTAGATTCAACAAGACGTCGGCGGCTTCTTCGAATTTATTAACAAAGACTGCGTGTATCCAAGCCAAACTAAGGTGCTCAGTTAAGAATTTGCTCAAAGCTTGTTGATGTTTCTTATTTGAACGGAATTGGCTTAACAATTTGCCTTGTTTCTTCTCGCGAATATACCAAGTGAAAAGGAACTGAGCGAAATCCTGTAAAAATTGAAAACATAAATAGAATTATGATAGATGAAATCTTAGGAGACGCTTTTAAACGAGCAACGAAGCGAACCTTTTTTTCGTATTTTTCCATATAATACATGAGTCTTTCTTCGTCATCCGTTTTATCGCAAATTTTCACTAAAATGGTAAAATCTAAGTATTTTTCAGCTAACGAAGTGGCTGGTTCGAATTCACCTATATCGTCTACCGAATGAATAAAACAAATGATTAAACATGAACCTGAACTAACCCATTAATCGTATACAAACTTACACAAAGCTTGTATCAAGGATAATCTCTCATTTTCGTACTGTTTTAATAAAAACTCGTGGCGGACTTTACGATCGGATACGCTTTCTACGTGTATTTTCCATCCTTCCAGGATGATACTATTAATAGAAACCAGCTGATTGAGTAATTCTTGACGTTGAGTCAATGCTGATGCCAGTTTTACTCCATACTTCATCGTAAGATCGGACTAAAATGTAAAAATCGACGGGTTATGAAACTGAAACGGTACTAATTCGAGAATGAGCCAGTACGGGGCTTACCTGCAAAAATAAAGCGTCTTTTAATCCGTTCGAACCAGGTGCAGCAGTCCATGAGAGCATTTCTGTGCTGAAATTCGACATAATCGAAGCATCTGGCACGAAAACGATACCCTTTTCTTGTCTGAATTGTGATATTTCTTCAAGAACTTTCTGCGAAATTTCAAAAAGCAAGGTTGGTGATCAATTTGGTAAAGAGAATGAATTTTTGTAAGCAACAAATTGATCCTTACAAGTAAAATTGCATTCGTGTGACTGATCGTTTTAGCAACACTTTGTAGGCTGTGGTCTCCGCAGACGAATTCTTCGCAGTAATTACATAATTGGATTAAAGCTTTGTGTACAATGCTGACCTTAAATTTCGAAAATTAAAAAATAAATTATTGGGAAATGAGAATTTGAAATTTTGAATTTTCACAACGCACTTTTCTGTAAAATAAATCATAAACCGTTAATCCTCCAACGGGATTCACATCGTTCTGTTTTACTACGTCTTTAATCACAGCTTCTAAAATTTGAGGGTATCTAAGTCGAATAAATCAACACAATGATTAACAATTAAAATCGAGTATTCCGGAAAAGTATGCACAAAGAAGCATACTTATTTTGTAATTTTTTCAGCACAAGGGCAGCGATTAATTTTTCAGCTTGTTCGGCGAATATGTAAGTAGTAGCCATTACAACGTTATTCCATGTGACAGCTCCCAACTGCAAAGTGGAATGTAATTTTACTTTTATCGAAAATCATTATAATTACAATTAAATTCATGGCCGGCAACTAAGCTGAGACACCTAAACTTTTAAAACAGAAATGAGCAACCCTAAAAAACTCCGAGGATGCAAAAATTAAATGCGCACTACCGAATTAAAATCTTTGATTTTTTTAAAGAAAAAAATCATTCAATTTTTGTGGAGTAAAAATATTCTTTGGTCAAGTTTTGAAAAATTCTTTTGGAAAAAAAATTCTGAATATTCTTGGAATAAAAAATATGCATTTCATTTTTAGAGAAAAAAAAATTATTTTGAAGCACAAACATTTTTCTCAATTTTTATCGAATAATTTTTCTTATAAAGAAACCTCTCATTTAAGAAAAACAAAATTAATTTTTCGTCTAAGTAAATTTTTTATGAAAAAAAAAAATCTTTTGATTTTTTGTAGAAAAAATTTCAAGTCAATTTAGAGAAAAAAAATTCAAAAATTTTTTGGGATAAAGGAAACTAATGTTTTGGAATAGAAAATTTTAAAAACTTTTTTGGAGTAAAAATCTTTTGATTTTCATGAAGAAAAAAATCGTTTTTTTGAGGAAAAAAAATCATTTTTATTGAATAAAAATATTTATTTTCTTGCACGAAAAAGTGTTAATTTTTGGGAGAAAAAAATTTCAAAATATTTTTAGAACAAAAGTATTTGATATTTATGCAGAAAAAGTCCTTGCGTTTCAAGAGGAGATTTCTCATTTCAATTTTTTTTTGAGAAATGTTTTCATTCCTAAAAAATTGAAAAGTTTTGTAGAAAGAATTTTTTTCTCAAAAAAAATAAAAATAAAATAAGTGTTGAGTTTTTGTTCCAAAAAAAAGTCGATTTATAGGAATTTGAAAAATGTAAACTTTTTAAAATTTTTTCCCACGGTAAAAATCTTTATTCTTATGCAAAAAAATATTTTTCTGGAGAAAAAATTATCTACCATTTTTTTTGGTTGATCCTTCTAGAATATAAAAATTTTTAATTTTTGGGATAAAAATATTTCTCAAATATTTGAAGAAAAAAATTTATAAATTTTCTAAGAATAAAAAAATTTCATTTTTTTAACGAAAAAAAAATCTCTAATTTTTTTTTGAACTAGATTTCTAATTTTTTCTGTTTTGATTTGAGCAAAATATTTCAATTTTTTCAAAGAAGTGGTCTTAATTTTTTTTGAAGTTCAAAAAATCGATATTTAAAAAAAAAAATCTCAGATTTTTGGAGTAAACAAAATTTTTAGAGGGAAAAATCGTTCAATATTGAAAAAATTTCAACCGTCATTTGTTCGGGAAAAATCCCAGTTACAAAGAAAATTTCAAGTTGCCAGCCCTACCTCAATTTATATACATACTCGTCCCCACAACCCCATTTCTCGCATGAATGATATAAACCAATCTAGAGCTTGTTGTTTCTCCTCAAGCTGACTTTGGATTTGCAACGAGAGAGTACTATTTAAATTAATTTTTTCTGCAACAATAAATCATACGTAAAATCAACCGACATTTAAATTATTCTAATCGTGAAATAAAATTTAGAGATTTACCAGACGATTTAACATCAGCCCATCGAGGATCTTTGGAAGGTACATCATCGATCAAGTCAAGACTAACTTTAATAGCTACTAAATCCAGAGCCGAATCAACCTGAGGTGATGTTTCTTCCGCTGGAAAAATTTCTTTAATCATCGCTTTAGCCTGGTTCTGAAAATCAACACTCAAACGTAATTTGATTGAAACTTTTATCAAAAGCAGTCCTAACACTTACCGATTTTTTGCTAACGTAGTATAAAAATGCTGCTTTTAGACAAGCGTTAGTATCTTTATTAAGGGTGACGTCTGCTACATCCGAATCATGAAATTGTGAATCGGAAAGAATAGATGGGTCGAAGCTGGCGCTAGTACTGAAACCGTAATAATTTACATTTTTATTATATATCAATAGAATAAAGTCGAGTGATTAAGTTCACTAACCTGTTGGCCAAATCAAAGGGAGTAATTAAATCTGACATGGTAACCGCAATGAAACCGTGACTTCGAGAAAAAAATATAGGTATGCGGTTCAAAGAAACTCCTCCTAAGATATTAGCTTCCGGTATGTCAATTACGTCCACTTCATCGCACCCGGAAGTAGCTGGAATATGAATTAGAGATTAAGTTAATAAATTATGAGAATCTTCGTTCATCTTAACGAGAGAGAAACCGTACCAGATGAAGAAATAATGTATCGATGATTATACATGTACACAGTTTGACCACTAGTCAACAGGTAAATCTTTTTTAAGCTATGATTCGTGTGGAAGAGAGAAAAATCGGCGTTTTTAAGTAAATAGAACGACATTGCTTGATTAGGAGCTGATGCTCCACTCACGTCGATAGTAACTGTGAAAAAAATGAGTCATATTTTTTATACAATTCTCCTTCGGCATTCAAAGCGTTCAATTATCAACTTACCCAAGGCATAATGCATTCTAGGAGAAACAGCATGATTCGAGGCTACAGCTAAAATAATCAAACTTTCATTTGAAGAATCAATAACTTGCATATCCAAGAAACATAACTCAATTTCATTATCGTCCGTATCATTCTGCACAAAAAATCAATAATATTAAAACCCGAGAAATTAAAATACTATTCGAAGATACAACGTGATCCTACCCAAACATTTTGAATAAAATTATCCACAACGAATGATTCCAATTTACATTCATACAAGAGTCTTTCTTGTTCACCGACCACTAAAGACCACTTTTGTA
Organism: Trionymus perrisii; assembly: GCA_900050545.1. Classification (NCBI taxonomy): domain Eukaryota; kingdom Metazoa; phylum Arthropoda; class Insecta; order Hemiptera; family Pseudococcidae; genus Trionymus; species Trionymus perrisii. The sequence goes on along the minus strand of FIZV01007588.1, from coordinate 8,817 downwards.
ATGTATGACTTGCCAGCACAAATAAATGAAATTCACTCGACGAAGCTGACACAACAGGTGTACAAGCTTCGTTCACTATAATCCGCACTAATTTCTAAAAAAAAAAAAATATATCGCGTTTATATGACAAGATTATCTTTCGAACAATTATAAGCAATAGTCTTACGTTATCATTATTCTGCATTGTGTGCATGCCGCCAAATAATATTGAAGAAAATCGTCGACCAATACCACCAAGCCAACCGGTAGGTGTAGAAAGAGTCCTACAAGTGATAGAATGTCTACCGCCGATATTATTCGTTTCTACTAGTAAAATGGTTGCCGTTGTAGTGGCCACTATGAATCCAATATTGGGTAAGCGTTTGATTGTTTCACATTCTTGGCCCTAAAATGATAAATTATATGAAGACAAATGCACTCGAATCGAATACGCACACATCATGTACCCACTTGTAGATTAGCATTGAACTCGATAGATACTCCATCATTACTTATATTAGGCCAATACCGTATTAATCCTTCCGGCGATACTACTATACATGATATCGTCTATGATAGAAAAAAAACACACACATATACATAAGCTTGAACAATGCACAAAACTGTGATTCATTTGACAATTATTATCACTCACCTGATTACCATGCGAAGTATAAACACATATAAGATTCGAAGAGTACGCTAAATCCGAAGGGGGTAACGTTAATTCTTTACACATTGAACCGAACGCATGTTTACTACCAACTGCTTGCCATATCAATAAACGTCTGCCGATTACGAACCAAGCCCAACCATCGGGAGATATCGAAGCGCTACAAACTGTATTTCCTGAAAAAGAAAGCGAATTCGAGTATTTCATAACGTTTAGAGATTCAATATATTAAAGATGGACTTACTGTCAGAGAATGCTAAAGCTTCGGTGATCTGTACAGGTACCGGAGATCCATAACTTTCAACGTTGTGATAAAGTGTTTTACAGATGATCTGTGTAGATTGAGTTGACCGGCCGGATACACTTCGACTTCAAATAATACGAATATAAATACTGACGATAAATTAACGAGGATAAAAATGAGTCATTAATTACCTTTTTTTAGGAGTATAAAATAATGCCGATTTTCTGCCGGTGTGTTTTTGTAAACGCGAAGATATGTTCTTATAACCTAATGAAATATCGCTGTCGTCCATTGCTGTAATATATAATTGAAACACATGGACCAATAGAATGAATTTGAATAATTTTTTAACGATTTTTTTTTGTAATTATTAATACTTAATTAATTTCTAATTCGCTTAATTTCACCAACGTTATTCGTAAAATTCGCGCCGTCCGTGGTTCGACTCCGACACGAACGAGTGTCTAAAAGTTGCGGTAAGAGTAGAATTTTCGGAATATTTCGGGTATGTTCGGTTAAGTTGTTTGATAATTGCCTACCGCTTCGAATGTACGCAGTAGGCCTACCGGGCTACCGCAATATCTCAGGGAAACAAAAAGTTGTGCTTTAACTTTAAAATTAATAATTAATTTCATTTGGGTTTGGTAATGGCTTGGTAATGGTAAATCAGCACCAGTTCATTATAAAAATAAAGTCATGTAATGAAACAGAAGATACATTATTAGTAGGTATTATGTATAATGTATTATTGCCTATTGCAAGCATTCATATTTCAAGTCTCCCAAAATTTCACTCGTTTACCTTACCATTTAATTTCTCGGGAATCGTTTGCAAAGTATCATCAATGCATAAATAACATATTATTTTACCGTTGAAGGTTTCCATCGCATTGGTAACCCTTCGTAATTTGGATTTCATTTTTTTTAATTGAGACAATTTTGAAATTTGTAGGTAGTAGGTACTAGGTAGGTACGACATGAGCGTTTCCTCTGGTCTCTTACCGTGAAAATTTCTGAAAAATCATATATGGGGGTACTTGGAAGTTGTCACATTATATTATATCCATTACATCATAAACTGGTACCTTCCCTACCTAGACTTACAATTATTTTCATTTTGTTACGTTGAGAGTTGAAAATGCTTATTGACGGAATAGGTACAGGTGATAACAAAATTTTCTACATTCGTCTTTTTCTACGATATATAATCCAATTTACGATATAACCGCTACCATTCGTTTCATAAAAACAAATCAAGTCAAAACTCAAATGTGAACTCTTCAACAAATGAGCCATAAATTCTCATTAACGACACAGACCTACCTGTGACGATACACCCTGCGCTTTCGGTGATCATTCTATAATATTGCTACGTGTCTAAAAACATCCATTCATTTCACAGGATAAGTACAACCAAAGTGAAATCTCTCATAAAATTCTAAAATGTTACCTACTTTTGGAAAATTCTTTCTTTTAGTCGTTATTATCACCCAAATTCAAGTACGTATTCAAAAATATATTTTTTTAATGCAAATATCGTCATTGTTCTCCGACATATAATATTTCAGATTTCTTTCCAACTGAATGTCATACAAAAAGGAATGAAGAGCAAACTCCTATCTTTAACGGAAGATCTAGATGCCAAAACGAAAATTGAGTTCGCCGATTACTTGCAATCTGCAATGAAAATGATTCCAGTGATACCCGGACTCCCTGCAACTTTAAGCATAAACCAAGTTATAGACGAATTCAAGTCGGAAAATTTGTCCAACTTGGGGAAAAAAACAGGGTCAAGTTCGCAAACGCTAAATTTAGCCAATATGGAATATATTTACAGAGACATTTTTGCAAATAAAGTGCAAGAGAATATGTCTCAAGATGAGCTCGACCGTTTCATGACGTCTATAAACAAAGACAAACAAAACATTAAAATGAGCTCAGCGAGGTATTTAACAATTCACTTGGAAAATGAGCTTAAAAAAGAAGTAGAAAAATTCACACAACATTTTCAAAAATTATTAAACCAATTGACAAGAGAAACAATCAATGACATTAGTAAACGTAAAACAATTTAGCCAATATAATTCGTTTATCAAAGAAACAATCTGATATTATGACCGAACTTAAGAAATATAACATCATCAGTTTTTGATCCTGCGACGTATCAGTATATCATTGATATTCAGAAGATGTAAATCTGAGCATGGATCTATTCGTTTGCTCTTTAAATATTCTCCAATGTACAGGAATCATTTCGCGATCAGTTCACTTACATCCGAATTAAAGAGCTGTAAAAAACATAATCTAAATCACCATTCAGGCGATCAGAATTGATTCGAAAATATTACAATGTTCTCTTCATTTGACACTATTTCCTGGTAAAAATGTATCATCGTCGTTGTCTTCCTCGTCGTGTAAATCTTCTTCCCGACTGTGCAAAGGATCAACAATTGCATCCACAGATGTTTCATTATCATCAACCAAAGATCGTGTTTTCCAATAAGAATAAAAAGAAGAATTTTGAAATTCAGGCCATTTGGTAAATTGTAAAAATAAATCGAATATTTCATCAGGATTCAATCCGTTAAACGTCGAATAAGTATTATAACCCATCATTATAACTCTAGCTCCGCTTCCTGGGATTAGGGTTCTGTAATAATAATCTCGAATTCAACACGATATTTCATTTTATGGGAAACGAAAACAAACATATACGTACTCAAAATACGGCACTATTCGTTTTTTCCCAGACATATTTTGAGTAACGAAGGAGAAGAAACACTCATACATGCTTTCATCTTGAAGATGTGTTACATTTTCTGTTTTCAGCGACATTTTAACAAAATACATAACTTCGTGATCGTTTTCGTATTTCTGCGAAGAAAAAATGATTCAGTTAGCTGATTTTCAAAATGTTCGAATAAAAAATATCTTACCTCAACAGCACGTTTTCTTAGGTTCGATATCGATCTCTTGGGCCAAGGTAAGAATGCTTTCCTAGGAATATCATTCATGAGTAATTTTATATCAAATAGTATTTGAGCTAAAACGGAGAATCTTTGATAACGAGGATAGTAGTCGTTTTGGGGCGATGCTATTAAACGCTGAAAAAACACCACAAATTTCATTAGCTAACTAAAACACAAACAACGAAGGGGTAAAATATACTTGAATGTTTTTTACCGTAAAAATACTAGGAGGTATAAAAAAATAAAAATCCAGTCGAGGAAATTTTGAAAAATAATTCTTTTGCAATATATGATGAAACCAAGATGAGATGAACCTTTTATAAGGAGTTATTATAATCATACTCAATCTCACATCTATAAAATATAAAAATTCCTTTAATTTAATAAACAATATATTTTTTTCAAATCGACATAATCGTATTTTACAAAATTACCTGTAGGAATATCATCAAATAGTAGAGCCATTCGAGTTCCACCATGGAGATTATCTTCTAGTTGTAATCTATGAATGTTTTGCAAACTGCTATCGAAAATATCTATTTTTTTAGGATACTTTTCTTGCAACTCCTGAAAGCGAAATGAATTAAGAACTATTCTCACAATTAGGAATTATTCATTATAATTAATTACTCTTAAATCTGAACGTAAAAGAACATCTTCTTCGTAAAGTCTCAAGTTTGAAACCACAGGTAATATTTCTTTGGACAACAGACCAAATCCTGGATCAGACTCCAAGAGGTAACTTTCTTCCAAATACAATTTTAGCGCAGATGATATTTTTTCTAGGAATAAAAAAAACATTAAAAACACTACCAACAGCGCAGAATTTAAATATAGATTTCACTTACTTGCGATAAAAGGATTGATGAGTAAGTACCTGCTGCCACCTTTTTTTGCAAAAAAGTGAATAGGAACTTTTTTGAATAGGTGCTCAGCTTCGTTGCTCTTCATGTAATTGTATATCTCATTGGTAAGTCTCGTACTCGGAAATGGTTCAATTTTTGAGGGTTTATTTTCAGATTCCAACGAATTCAAACTGAATGAACGAAAGGAGGTACGGAAAAATCGATTTCTTTGGTTGATATACTTTAATACAGCCATCATGTACTCAGTTTTTGACTGTTTTTCATCGAAAATTTCAGATATTTCAAATTCATCATCTCAACTTCTCAACAGATACATTTTACCTACTTGTTATCAGTGTTATCAGTAACGGGCACACATGGTCCGAAGACAGCGCGCTCTGAAGAAAACAGGGTGGAGGGGTGGGGAGGCGTTGAAGTGCAGGAGATGGAGAACTTCAATAAAAAGGAAAGTTGAGCTAGGTTGAGCAAGCTTTTAAATTCAATTTTGATGAAATTGAAATTTCCTATTAGTTTGTCGTTTTATCTCCTTTAAAATTGCGCAAAAATTATGCGATCCAATCATATGCCTATGTTATAATTTCAAATGTATTGTTGTATTCTCACTAGAATTTACTCAAGTCGAATTCGAACTGTCTTTTTAGAAAGACTTTCATTAAGGCCTTTCATAATCCGCAATAAAAAAGATACATTAACAATGACGCATTTTCATTCATCTCATGATTTGAAAAAATGAGTACATCGATTTCAAAACATTTATTCTCTAACACAAAGATGGGAAGATTCTACGAACAACAGCAGAGAACAACGAAGAATTCGGTTGCATCAGTTCAGCTTTCGAATCTCAGTCAAAGTTATTCAAGAATGTAAATTATTCCCATTTTAGATTAAATAACGATCGTAAACTGAAATATGAGAATTTAGAATACTGTCCCAGTTCTATGAAATAATAAATCTTAAAACTGTGTAAGCGTCAAAATAGCCTCAGCTTATATTTAAGTACATCATTCGAGAAAAAAATATGTATTTCACATATGGAGCTGTTCGGAAATAGAAATCGTATCAGAAAAATTAGCAAGCTGAAGAACAATTCATCTTCCACCTTGAGGAGCCCAAAATAAAATATGAAAAAATGACAGACAATACGTTATTACTGGACTAGCACAAAAGATTAAAATCATAAAATAAAACGACGAAAAAAGTGAAATAAGTAATTATTTTAAGATCAGACGTGATTTGTTTATGACGAATTTGCGTCATGCCATGACATGGTAATACATAAACGACTATTTCAAGTAAAAACTAGTAGGAAATTTTGTACATTATCTTTTCTTCTCATCGTTTTTTTTCGTATTTTCTTCTTTACCAGCAAGATTAGCATTTGCAGTTGCTTCTTTTGTAACCTGTACTCCTAGCGAAGGTTTAACCTCATCTTTACACTCCGGTGCAGCTTTGACGGTAATTTTATCTTCCGGCGGCGGTTTAGTGGAACCTTTCCAAGGAATTCGGATCGTTTTACTATCTATTTCAGCTATAGAATGCTCTAGTCTTCTAATTTGGGCCTGATGTGTTTCCAAGTGTATACATAAGTCTCTAATTTTATTATTCAAACTTTCGATTTCTTCTTCACGAATCGCTTCTTTGGTAGCTTCTTTACGGACTTGTCTGGAATACTCGAGTACGATGACTCCGGCAGCGATAACGAAAACGATTGATTCACCGAGTAGATTGGCCCCTAATTCAATGGCCATTTGCTCGTTTAGAGGAGGTATCGAATCCGGTTTGCCCATATTCATAACCCACAACTTAACACGTACTTCACACCAGTTGTAAACTGTTAAGGTTAGAGAGCACGAAATTATATCAGAAACATGATATCCAAAACGTATACACTAAAAAAGTATTTATAAAATAAGAACTTACATTGTGCCGGTGGCATACAAACATAGGTGCGAAAAAAGTAATTATGTTTTGCTCTTTCTTTGGCAAAATTAGCTATCGGTTTACTAACTTGCCTCAAGAAAAGAGCTCCAAGTTTGGCGATAGGAAATACACCGACGACCATCTTAAATAATCAATTTTAACTACATTTTATGTAAAAACTTGAACTCGAAAGCTCAATTCTTTGGCACATTTCAGTTTACTTTGCAAAGTTGAAAAAAGTCGAATTGATAAGGTCTTCTAAAACAGTGTTGCCATTTCAAAGCAATCGTAAGATTCGTACAGATTCGTATAGGTTTTTCTCGTTTTTCTTGTTTTCCTTTATCTCAGAGTCTCAGACTAATACGAGAAAATTACTGTTATAAACGGTAATTACATGGCGAAATGAAAATGAGGAAAATTTTTGTGAATTGTACGTGAACGGAAAATGTTGGGAAATTACATTGCTGCATTACAGAATTCACGCGACTGCGCATTATTATTTATTATCTATCTATGCTGATTGCTGAATTTAAATATAGGATTTTGATAAAGAAAATATCAAGTTGGGAAAATCCAATCCATCTCCCTTTATAAACTTTTGAATTTTCCAAAAAGCAAAATAATGATCCATTGTACGAGTCAATTTTTTTTAGAGATAAACTTTTGAAAACTTGGAAAGCTTTTACTGTATTACAAAAATTATTGGGTAATGTGAACAATTTTTTTCTGATTCCATAAACCAATATTCCTCGACAACCTTCGCCTTTTACATTTCATTTTCAGTTCTAGTTCTCATTTATAATTATGCTTCCATTCTGTAAAGTAAATTGTAGCCAATATCGCCGCATGTTGAATTTTTACTCATCATCAAATTTCCAAAGTAGTGAAAAATTTAAGGGATGGATTAAGAAAGAACTCAAAAACTCAAAGATTTGAATAATCACCTTCTTAGATCTAAATGCTGACATCAAAACAAACCTACAATATTTAATCGAAGATAATGCATAATAAAATATCAGTACCTACCTACCTAGTACCTACTAGATTATCTAGAACCAGCTTATCAATAACAAATTAATGTGCATTGCTTACCTTTGAACCTCGAATAATTATCTACTCATTATTCGATACAAAAGCTACCTACCATTCGACACTTGATCAATTATCACGCGTTTGCAATGTTCTCACTTGGTGTTCATTTCTTTTGAAAAGTTGATTCGAAAATGGATCATTTTGTAAAATGATAGATTTAGAATTTCTCTCATGGAAGGATTTTACTGCTGGTTGGGTATCAGGTAAAAAAAATTCCTTAGTGAATATATTAAATACTTCCCTAGATTTGTTTTTAAAAATCCTCGTTTTTGCAGGAATATGCAGCATATCAGTAGGATATCCAATGGAGACGATCAAAGTACGCCAGCAAACGACACCAAATGCAGGCTCAGCAATGAATCAAGCAGTCAAAATGGTGAAACGTGAAGGAGTAAGTCACATTTCTAACCTAATATAATTTTTTATTCCATTTTAATCCCCAACTTTTTGAATAAATAACTTCACATTTCAGATACCTTGTTTCTTCAAAGGCCTTAGTTACCCATTATGGACCACCGGACTGTTGAACTCATTATATTTCGGATTTTACGGTAACTCTTTAAGAATGATCGAAGAAATGAGAGGACAACCAAGTTACCGAAACTGTTGCGAATATGGCACCGTGTACAAAGGCTGGCATTTTGATTGTTTCGTCGCAGGATGTATTGGTGGGACCGTTGTAACGTTAGTTAACACACCGATTGAATTGGTTAAAACAATTTTGCAAGCTGATTCTAGTAATATACTTACGAGGTGACCGGTTTAATTCAATTAGTATTATACGTATTTCTAATCGATTTCTTCCTATCGATGTAGGTGTTACTAGAACTAATAAGAAATTGACCCCGAATGATTGTTTGAAAAAGCTATACCAGGCCAGAGGCGTACGAGGGTGTTACCACGGTGGACTTATATTATTATACAGGTGACAAAGAAAATGAATTCATAAATTACCTGATTAATTTTCTCATTTCTAACATAGCTAGGTAGGTAGGTAGGTAGGTAGGTAGTAGAGTAAGAAGGTGCCTACAAATTAGAATTACCTACTCTACAATTATTTTTTTTTTAATTTTTA
>FIZV01007584.1:0-15112 GCA_900050545.1 Trionymus perrisii | reverse complement strand
ACTTACTTACTATTGTATTTAGTTACTAAGCCATTCCATTTCAATTTTCTTCCTATTTTTAATTTTAATTTTTTTTTCAAGTTTTATTTTTCTTTATTATTTTTTTTTACTAATCTGATTTTATTTTGAAAAATCTCGAAAATTTTTCAATTTTAAAATTTTGTAACAATTTTTTTTCCAATTATAAATTTTTCAAAAATTTTAAATTAAATTTTATCAGTTTTAATTACGATGAACAATTTTTCGCAAATTTCTAAATTTTTCCTATTATTATTTTTTATCTTCATTTTTGGTACCTACTTACTTACGTACCTATCTACCTACCTAACTATCTGCCTACAATTTTTCACTATAGGTAGGTAGTTTAAAATTTTGGAATTTTGAAATTAATTTTTACTTACCTACCTATATTTAATTCAGTTTAAATGTTTTGAAATTTTGAAGCTATTTTTGTTACAAATTAAAAATTTTCAAATTTTTTTTTAAAAAAAAATAATTGTAGAATTCTCAAAAAATTTTGATTAAATTTCTGCAAATCTAATACTAATTGATGATTTTTTTCAAATTCAAGTTTTAAATTTATACATTTTTTGAGAATTTTTTATTCATTTCAACGCACCTAATTTATTTTCAAATTTTTTCAGTTGCCAATTTTTCTAAATTTTTAATTTAATTTTTTCAAAATTCAAATGATTTTTTTTTTTAAATTATCACACGTCCATAGTCCTCATTTTTATTTATCTGACTCACTTTCAAAATTCTTCATCTGTCAATTCCGCAAATTTCTTAATTCAATTCTTTCGTTTAAATCTTGATGTAATTTTACACAAATTCCATCAACTTCAAATTGCTGTTTTACTTTTTTCCCAATTTTTAATTCAATTCAATTTTCTCATTTTCTGTCATTTTTAAGGTAAATTCTCAAAATAGGTAGATATTTCTGGAACCTACTTTTCAAACGTACTCGTATTTGCAACTGAAGCAAAAAAACATAGAACGTGTCAAGTTTCGCATTCGTTGCAATATTCAGGTATTTGAAAAAAAAAACCATCGATGCAAAGGGCAAATGGAGAAACGACTTCCTTAGAGTTATTTTTAGGAAAGAAAAATTCTCTCTCTTTGTATTCGTCGAAGGTTACAGATGGAAAAATAATTCCTCGCAATGTTTTAACTATTGTTCGATACAACTACATAGGTAATAATTTATGATTCAAATTCAAATAAATTTGCACCTTTACGTTATCTACACTCGTAGGTTACTTTCAATTTGAAATGAAAAAAATTAAATATCAATTTTTAAAAATAACCTTTCTTTTATCACGTTGATTTGTTCGAAAAAATAGATTACACGATGCACCTATTCCTATTGGTTGCATAATTTGTATACGTACAGACGTACACTGCACAGTGCACAATTGCTCAATACCTTGGTGAATAATTTAAACGAGCAGCTCACGGTGCCTTCGTGTATCGTGCATTCGATTCAATATCAGACACTCGTCGTAAAATGGAAAAAAGAAGACAAATACGCGATCTTATCGCACCTTACGTATTTATTAGCGCTTAATTGGAAAGGTCCGCAATCGGCGTCGTGTCGAAGAGATAATTAATTTATTGGAATATTTGTAAGTTCATTTGCCTGAAATTGATACGAGCGGTATAGAGAGAAGCTCGCGTTAGAAATTACATCGTATGTAGGAAAAGAAACGTTAAGATAGATACGTGCTTGTATGTATTAGTGAGTGGTTTTAATGGTAATCTGTGTTCTCTTCTGTACCTGTATCTAGCAACGTAATTATGTACTCGTACGTTTAATTACTGCTGTCGGCTTTGCGGCTCGTTTATTGTAAATTTTCAAAACGAATATTTTATCAATCGCGTACATACGAGTACGTATTTTTGCAATTATGTGTTTCGAAAATTCATGAAAACAATTCGAAAGCTGGCAGTGGGACTGGGAGCTCTCGAAATAGCACCAGAACGTAAAATTGGATTTATTATGGCAATATGAGCTGACGATACCGTGCACCATTCAGACACTATTATATCGACACTTTACGATAAACAAGTTGCAAATATATGCGCGTTTGCATGGTACGAACGTGTTTTTTTTCACTACGCTACGTTAAGGTCAACTGTTGAAAATTGTTTTGTCTTACGTTATCGGTACGAATGCGAGTACGAGTGTATACTCCAAGTACGCCGCAAGAAAAGATGTGTACGATGGTACATCTTTTCACATCCTCGAGCCAAGGCGAAGAAAAAAAAATCAAAATCAACGGTACAGCTGTATAGGAGTGTATATGTAAGCAGACTTGGGTATAGGTATAGGTTAGGTACCTCGTTTTCATAATACATATATCAGCAATAGCCTGTGTATAAGTGTACGTAGCCTATATGCAGATAAAATCGAGTACATACGCGAGTATTCGCCAGAGAGAGGAGTATACGACTGGAGAGCTGCATATCTATGTATATGTGGATGTAGGTCATCGAGAATCGTAATGAAATCTGGAAGCAATATTCCGCCATTCGATCGAGTGATCGAGCAGATCCTCGCCTTGAGTCAGAATACGAAATCTAACTGCTCGTGAAGTGCTGAGTGAAGCTCACGAGTAGACCAATATTTCGCTTGGGGTGGAACGATCGATAATTCATCGACAATGTCAAGTCGAAATGTATTAGAATTTTTTTTTTATGGAGTAAGTAAGATGAAAATTGAACGAATTTGAAAATTTACACGTCTGCGAATATTTTGATGAGTTTAAATTCGAAAATAATTCGAGTTCGAGGTATTTGTGGTAAAATAGTGGAAGTTTTTTTTTTTTACTTTTTCTTAACCTTTTATTCGTCGATGCGAATTTTGGTATACTTAAATGTCGACACATCGAAATCGGCCACTTTTCGATCGGCACTGTCGATACGATTGTCGATGGTTTGTCGTGCTAATTATCGACATGTTTGTTGAGTCGATGTTTTGTCGAGACATATTCGACAGTCGACAAATGACTGGATAACTGGCTCGACCAACCATCGACATTCGTATCGACAGTGTCGATCGAAAAGTGGCCGATTTCGATGTGTCGACATTTATATCAAAATTCGGATCGACATTGCTACGCGGGAGATTGCGCTCCATTAAACATCCAGCGCCCTTCGTTTTTCAAACGTTCTTTTAAATATCTAATTGTCTGTTGAATAGAAATTTGTAACAATTCGCGATTGTCATCATCGAATCCCCTCTTTTTTCCTTCTTCTACTTTTTGAAATGAAGTTTGGTGGATCGGCTAAGTGCGCTTTCCTGACGTGAATCCCTGGTGAGGGCAGGCATACAGCCAGCGGTGTAAAGTGAAAATAAACTTTGAATTAAAAAAAATTCTAGTTCTTCAAAAAATTGAATTTTCAATTTATTCCGTAGTAATATATCAACTTGTTGACTTCCCTTTATTTCTCCTCTCAGATTCGCCACTGGATGTCAGCATTCATTCGTGTGTTTCGTTTCGACATTCTGATGGCACGAGGGCAGATAGTGAGCTTGGAAACTGAAAGTAAATTACTTACGCTAATTTCCGAGCCATCAGCGGACCGAATAAATTGCACCTCGTAAAATATCTTTCAACACTGCAACTAACCTAATTTTGAAACGTAAACAGTGGGCAATAAGACGAGCAATGAGCATCTTTCGCGTAAAACTCTCAACCATGAGTCCATGAAACGCAATGAAAATTCGCTGGTCGCGAATTCTCGTAGACACAGTAGATAGGAGTACATATTTTGGCGCAAATAGTAATATTATGTGAAAAGATTAGTATAGGAAAGTGTGCCACGCGATTAAATTATCTCTCGGTACCGTTGCAGCGTTGATTTGAATGATGACCAAGAAGATTACATTTATAGCGTGAAATTTTAACATCGCCTCTTCCCTTCCTGTGCTGCCATTGCCCATTCTTCGTCCCTACTTATCGTCTGCCAGTATCATACAGATTATGTACGATGTGCCCGTCACGTAGCCTGGTCTGGTCTGGTCTCTGTGATGTGACAAACCAGATGAAATAGAGAAAAAATCTCGTGTGGGTTTTACGAGTATTCATTGATGTGTGGATGAAGAGCCTGAAGCGTTCAGAAACGGAGGAATATCACACGACGATTAAAAATTCGTTACAATTTAAATTACTCGCGTTAGAGGACACGAATTGGTTTTGGTATGGTTGTGGTGCCGGTGTGATGGTGATACCTTCGTAGTGATACGGACCACATTGCAGTCTAAGCGATATAATCGTCAGTTATCAAGAAATTAATGACGTCGTCGTGTAAAGTTGATGACGTCAACGATTGCCCCCTCCAATCGAGCATGTTTCACGTTGTTTTTTTTTTTTTTAGTAATGAACACGGTCGCAGCTGTAGACTTGGTAACGGTTTGAAGTATCGGGGCGCTACACGTACGTGTATACAATTGCTTAAAGTAAAACATCGTTTAAATATTATACAGTTTGTAAACGAAAGAGACCTGTTGATCGACGTTTGTACGTATAATTAGTAAATGCGACCGTCTTTCAAGTATACGTGTGACTTGTTCGCGATACTCTGAATATCGTATCGAGTTCTTCGCTCGTGTCGTCGAATTTATCGTAAATTACTCGCCGGTGTGTACGTTCACATATGTTGTAAATTTCCGTACCTATTCGCCAGTTTATAGCAGTGTCGTGTCTTCCAATTTAATGTAAACAAATTTTCACTTATTTTTCAATTTTTTTTCTCGAAAAGTGATCAAATTTGTGCGTCCTGTGTATACCTACTTGTGCGAATACCTAATTACCATTTTTGATGTGCGATACATGATCGAAACACGTGTTTTCGAAATTATATGCTCATTTCCTTTTTCGTATTCCTGTTGTGGAATCTGAACGGTTTGTTATGTCTAATTGACATTATCAATTTACTCGTGTTTTCTTATCAACAATATGGTCCAACCTTTGAGTACCTATATACCTATATGCAATGTATAAATAGAGTTTGGCCCCATTATCTCTCTTGAGAGCTTGTAGGACTTTAGGAATAATTCTCTCCTTCGAACTCAGGAGCATAAGTCGTAGATGTGCGTTTTAAATTTTTCATGTAAACGTGAATAATTCTTGTAAGGTTTTAGAACATTGAAAGTATACACGATCAATGTTGCATATTATAGAAGTACATTACATTTTCATTTACTCGGTTTCTCAAACATATTATCACCAGATGTAGATGTTTGTTTGGAAATGGTTCAACCGATTTCATAAATTTCAAGAATTTGGAATGAAACCTCTATGTTCATAAACTCCTCGAAGAAGGTCAATTTGTTGAAAATACCCTGCTGTAATGAAATTTGATAAGAAAAAAATGAATATCATCGTTCGATTTTGGCTGTTGAAATATCTCGAAAACCACGTTTCGAAGAAAAAAATTATGACATGACGTAGCTTGAACGTTGTATCTCCATGAGAGCAAATTTTACAGGCGAGCTCGAGCAAAATCAGAGTTTTAAACAGTGATCATTCCGAGGAAATTTTCTTCTGTGTAAATTGGGATTTTTGTGATGCAGTGTCGGTACCTTCTCAGCAAAAAAAAAAAACACCTGAACGTAAATAAAATTAAAGTTTGTTCAAAAAGAGAAGTTTACTACCGAGGGAATGAATATACAACCTGGAATAATAATTTTTTAATTTTTTTCCCGCACAAATTCTTCAAGTATGAAAATTCTGGACGAGACTGGAAATGATTCATGAAAAAATTTGTTCGGAAAAATCTCATTGTAAAATGAAATTATTTTGGGAAAAAATTTTGAATTTAGCCTATATGAAAAATATCTTGCAGAAAATTACTTCAAGAAATTGCAAAAACATTTTAAAAAAATTCTCTTTTTCTTCTATCAAAAATACTTGGGTACTTATTTGATGGGGGGGGGGGGTATTGAAATGATCTTTTGTGCGTTAATCTCTATATTCTTCAGATTCTCTTTTGAAAATCCTCTTGAATATTTTTTGGATTTTTTACATCTCGAAAAAATTCTTTCTAAAAGTTTCCTACAAATTTTTATCAATTTCTATAAAAAATTAATTTTGCAAAAAAAAAATTCCATAGTACATTATTTTTGTTTAAGGACTGAAATTTTTTCATTAAAAATTCTCCTTCAAAAAAGGTTGGAAGCACGCTTTGCTATTGAAGTTGGAAACGAGTTTGAATATTTCAACTTCAACTCCGGCTAAAAAAAGAGTGCACTCGAAATCCAACTTTGGCAAAATCCAGAGTCAACTTCCTGGATTTTGCACAGTCCCGGATCCTTGGTTTTAGTTGAGAACTCTTCTCAGCTCTTGATTTTTTCTCTAATTGAAAATCACATACTTGGCAAAGAAAAGCCAGAAGTTGAAAATTTTACTCTCTGAATGTTCAAAAATTAATTCTTTGGGAAATTTTTCAAAAAATTTCTAGAAAAAAATTTTAATTTGAAATTTAAAAAAAATTGAATTAAAAAAAAAATGTAATGATAAACTGCTCCTTCTATAAGCTTTTTTGAACTACGTAGGCCTAAAAAGTAAAAATATTTTTCGCTATATTTTCAATTTTTGAATTCCTACTTTTAAAAAAATCTTTGATAAAATTTTTTTTTTGCTTGTTGACGAACTGAAGTGTAACAAATAATGTGCCCTTGTCCGCAACGGCATTTAAAGTTGAGGAGTTGGCAATCATTTGCGCTATATCCTCCTCGTAAACAAATAATGCATAATGATTTACCTTTTACAAATTTGAAACGATCTTTTGGATAATTTTTTTTCTCAATTTTTGAATAAGAGAAATCTTACTAAAACATTTTTCAAGTACGAATAAAAAAGATAAAAATGAAATATTTTTCAGACTTTGAGTTCAATTGTAAAATTTTATAGGTATGTATTTTATCATTTTATTTTTTTCCAGTTTTTGAAGAAGAAGGAAACTTGGTAAATTTTTGCTATTTTTTTTCAACAGAAAAGAAATAAAAATAAAAATATAGTTTTGAATATTCAAAATTTTTTAAAAATAATTTTCTCTGTTCTATCAGTTTTTAAAATTTTCCTAAAACTATAAATTGAAAACCCACTCTGTTGGAGCTTAAAAGGAATTTCAAATTTTCTACCAACTCGGGCTAAAGAGGTCAAAACTCCACTCCAATTCCAACTTGGCTAAAAAAAAGAGTGAACTCCAACTCTGGCAGAATTAGAATTCCACTCTGAATCTCCACGTGGAGTATGTTCAAATTTGATGAGGCTTGTGAGCAGTTTTTCAGTTTTTTTTTGCAATGCATTCTAACACCCCCCCTCCAAAAAAAAACTTGAAAATTTTCAAACTGCTTCATTTTTAAAACTAGGACACATAGATACCTTTTTAAGTTAATTTTCTTTTCCAAATACGAGTCTAACATACACATCTAATTATTGCAAATTTTTCAGATTTTTCATTCAGATGAGTAAAAGTGAAAAAAGTACATTTCTGCCACAAAATTTCATTTTCGTCGCCCTTTTTATGGAAATTTTTATTCAGTTTTTAAAAAATGAAAATCAATTGAATTTTTCTGAAAGGAAATTATTCAGTTTTGAAACACGATACACAGGTGTTTGCTCGCGAAATCGATGCGAAATTTTGAAATTTCTCGTACACGCGTTCAACTGTTTACGTTTCTGCGGAAATGTTTTCAAAATCCTGAAAGGCGATTTTACATTACGAAGTTGCGAGAGATTCCATTCGAATCTCGTAATATGTATTTATTTGCAATACGGCGATCTCGTATAAAATCGAGTAAGTTAGTAGCTCTCGACAGTCGACAAGAACGTCTTTATTTTTAAACGTTTTTCGCGCCTTTTTATGGCGCAATCGCAATTAATTACGGGTTTGAAATTGATAAACGATTCCATACTGCACCCAGCTTTCAGGCGGTGTTTCCGTCGTGAAACAACGCAGGTAACGATTCTACATACGTGAATATTTATCGTGGCCGCAAACACGAGTGAAATTTTCTTACGTTGGTTCACTTCTAGACCCATTTTTTGCCTCAAATCGAAAAACTTCGTTGTATAATGCACTACACATTATCGTGGCGTCGCGGTCGTTTAAGTTTACTGTAGCGATTTAATTACTTGGGTAATTAGAATAAATGTGGTTGATGTACGCGATGTAATGTACTCGCGGTTCGGTTGGCAGACGTTTTAATTCGCTCGGATGGCCTATGAGGAATTCGACTTTGCCACTTGGCACTATTGTTATTCCTCGTCTTTGGTCGTTATCGCTGTGGTATTTATTTATGGCGTCCTCTTTATCAATTACGATGCAAAAAGCGTCCGATTCCGTAGTATATTGGTATACTCGAGGTGATTGTGCGTACTATTCGTTGGTCACGAGACTGTGCCGTGAGGTTGCAATTATAAGGCATGTGCTTCGTATAAACTGGGGCGAGTTTTGAGATTAAACTTATCAAGGTAAATGTACGAAGAGGTGTATACAGGGTGTCCCGGAAATAGTGCGAATATGAATAGTTGAGATTTGGATAGAAATATGAAGTTAAATGAAGGTCGAAGGCTCTACAGAGCTTTAAAAATTTGTATTTTTCAAGCAAAACCGATTGAACCCCAGTGCATTCTGAAACTTTTCCGATCTTGCCAGTAGATAGCACTTGGCAAACGTGATAAAAGTCTAATCGTATGTAGATGTCTATCTTTGAAATTGAAGGAGTTAACAGTGAATAAAAATTCTTCGCAAAAAGTACAACTACATAAGGTTAAGGCAATACATGAAACTGATGCAAATTTTTCAGGGTAACAATAAAGTTTCGTTCCTCTCAAGGGATTGCACCTATTTTAATGTAGGTATTTTCATGGCGAAATTTGAAAGAAAATTTATATCACCGCTCCTTAAAATTTAGATAGGCATCATGTACATTCAAAGTATTTCGCTAGTTTACTCGGTTTTATCAAAATCTCGCAAAAAAGAAGTTCTTTACTTTGAAAAAATTTGTTTTCCAAAAATTTTTTTAAAGATTTTCATTTAAAAAAAAAATCTGCTACTTTCGAAAAATTAAAAGATTTATATCTCTAAAATTTTGAAAACTATTTTTACTGCAAAAAGGATAATTTTTCACCAAAAAACAAAGATTTTTGCTCTCAAAAAACTTTCGATTTTTTTTCTCCAAAAAAAATTGAAAAAAAAATCTCCAATAAACAGAGATTGATTTTCTACTCCGAAAAAATTTGAAAAAAGTATCCCAAAAAATTTAGCTATTTTTAATTTCAGAATGCTTGATAGAGAATTTTTTTTGCTCCAGAAAAATTGAAAAATCGTCTTATACCATGATTCCAAAAAAATAAGAAATTTTTGTTACTTTCAAAAAGTTTAAAACAATGACTTGGAGCACCATTTCAAATTGAAAATAGAAACATAGCCAATAATTTAGTTCAAACGAAAAACTGACATTGTCGACCGAATAATGAGTATTCGTTCAATAAAAATCGAAAATTGAATGACAAAAGAATAACAAACTTATATAAATGCGTAGAGTGAAAAAATTGGATTTTTTCAAGAAACAGAGATTTTTTCTCCAAAAGAAGTAAAAATCATTTTTCTGCGAGAAATTGAGATTTTTCACTCCGAAAAAAATTTTTACCGTCCAAAAAATTAAAGGACTTATGTATCGATCAAAATACTAACGTAGAAAAAAAATCAATAACATCAATGTCAAAAAATCTCAAAAATTCTAGTTAGCAATTTTTTTTAGAAAGGGAGGGGCTTCTAAATTTTCGAGTTTTTTTTTCTATATTCCAAAAATTCAGAGATTTTCGATTTAGGTAAGAAAAATTTTTAATTTTTTTATTCAAAAAATATTTATTTTAAAATAACTGAGAATTTTTTTTCTTCTAAAAAAGTTGATAAATCTAGGTATATATTTTTACGAAAATCGACGATTTTTTTCCTGAGCAAAAAACTAAATTTTTTTAAAGAAAGCAAATAGGTATTTTGGAAAGATTTTTATTTCCAAAAATTTTAAAAATATTTTGATTCCAGAAAATTTGCAAAATTTTGTCTTTAAAATAAAAAATAAAATTTTTTTACAACGAAAAATTACAGTTTTTATCGTCGAAAAAACTTTGAATTTTTTTTTTTAATCCCATAAAAATTCAGAGATTTTTTACTTCAAGAAATTTGCAAAAAAATATATCCCTATATTTTAAAAACTTTTAATTCCAAAATGATTAAAAACAGTTGTTACTTTCAAAAAATTGAAAAAATTTGAAAAAAAAATGGAAAAAATGTTGAAAAACAGTTTTTTTTTACAGAAAATTGAGGATTCCACCTCCTCCCCCCCCCCAAAAAAAAAGAACAGAGATGTTGATAAATTTAAATATTTTTACGAAAATCTACGATTTTTTTCTTAAATAAAAAAACTAGATTTTTTTCAAGAAAACCAATATAGGTACATGGATATTTTTATCTCTGAGAAAATTGGAAGATTTTTTTTTACTCCAGTAAATTTGAGAAATTTTTTCGTTCAGAAATTTTTTACCCCAAAAAATTATAGTTTTTTTTTACCGTCCAAAAAATTTTGAATTTTTTTCAATCCCGTAAAAATTCAAAGTTTTTTTACTCCAGAAAATCTGAGAAAAAATTTTTTCTAAAACTTTTCATTCCAGAATATAATTAAACAATGTTGTTACTTTGATTTTTTTATTCAAAAAATGTTAAAAAACCTTTTTTTTTACAAAAAATTTAGGATTCCTCCCCCTCCTCCAAACAACGAAGCCTTTTTTTCTCAGAAAAATTGAGAAATTAGAGTTTTTTTTTTCAAAAAAAGGAAGATTTTAATGTGTACTTTGGTACAAGTATGTATATTTTAATGTTTGAATTTTCAGAGTTTTCTGGGGAGTTCATCATTTTATTTTTAAAATTTTGAGTGTAGCTCAAGCACCCAAGCTACTGTTTAGCTGCCGGTCAAATATTCGATGATTTTGATAGCAAAAAAAATAATAATTTACTCAATTTGTTATAAATATAGTACGGAGTGTCTTTTGGCCAAACTAATGGTCATATAAACAAATTCTTTATTCAGCTAAATTAGCTTCAACCTTTGCCATCCGTGGGTTAGCTCGTTACCATAATTCGTCGAAAATTGAGAAATAAACTCAAATGTATTGTGAATCTGAGTTTTCGTATTTCTTTAACATGCTCTCTTTCCATCCTGCCAATTTTTTTTCAATTTCACGACCTACGACTAGTTCGAAATTGGAGACTTGAACAAATTCTCCCAAGTAGGTACAGATGTTACAGATCTCATCAACTCCTACTTTTGAAAAAAATCATTGTCGTTAAAATTACGATATTTTATATGTTTTTCGACGTGGAGCACTAGTCACGAATACTTTACTTCTCGAAATCGAATTTCTTCAAGGCCGCTAAGTTCCATCGATTCGATAAGTTCGTATAGTGTATTGCCGATTTATGAAGAAAAACATAAAAAGAAAAAAGAAAGAAATAACTTGCTAACTCCGACTTATAAAATAAGAAAAATAATAATTAAACGCGCAAAAGTATCTACTAGTGTTAGCGAGTTTGGTCAGTCGAATAATTACGCTGGCAAATTAATGGTCAAACTAGTTTACCCCTCTTTTCGTTTCACTCGTATTGGTAAAATGCATAAAACGAAATTCGATGTAATAGCGCGTATACCTAATGGGTTTCGAAAAAAAAACTGCAATCGTGGCATATATGATTTTCTGCATCACTCGAGAGACTCGCAATGGTAATGTCGAAGGTTCCACAAGTTAAGAGACGACATCCGAGTGGCGTTGGGGAATTATAAAATGCAAACGGCGTTGTAAATTGGCATTTGTTAAATGTCAGAGGATGTGGGTTGTTACTGCGTGCGTAAGCATATTGAAATATTTAATTAAATGCGCGGAAATGTAATGTCCGGTGTCTTTGTACTCGTTTATTGTGTGCTAATTTCCAAGTCGAAGTTCTCTTGTACGAGACATATGCTTTTAGGTACGAATCGAACGAGAAATTTTCTTCGGCCTTGCAAGTGCGAAAAACGAGGATTTTGCGAAATACTTGGATATTGTAGACATGGCGTGTATTACATTGTAAATATCATCGAGCCAAGTTCGAGGTTGAAATTAACGGTAAACTTTGATCGTCTCGTATGCCTGGGAACAAGATTGAGAAACTGATTTGGGTACTGGCGAGTGTAGAAATTTAAAACTTTAACCTCTTTCAGCGTCGAGTATGTTTCCGACGGGTTTAAGTGCTATAGGTACGTAAAAACGTTGAACTTGATTTTATCTCCTGACATCGATGACGACGCAGGCGATGCTGTGTGTTCATGACGATTCAGCTGCAACTGTGTCCATCTCAGCGCATACGACGCGAACGCATCGACTATGACTATGGTAGATTAAAAATTTTCGACCAGCTTGGGTAGGTTAGGTACTCGTACAAAAACTAGGTGACCTTAGAACTTGAAGAATGCGCGTACGCATGGAACGTGAAATTATCTTAACAACGTAATAACTAGTTGTTGTTTGGAAATTTTCAAAAAAGTTATCCTTCTATTCGTCTCAACTTGCTACATAGGTACGATGATATGTGATTCCAGAAGGCGCGAATTGCTGATATAGGTAATGGTTATTTTTAGCAGGAAATTCTTCGTGTTTAGCGAGCATAGATATCCATCTATTAGGATATGTTGCTACCTACCTACCTATCTACCTACGTAGTATTTTTGTAGGTTGAACGTGCTATTAGGTTTATTTGTCATTTTAACGTCTTATCAATAATTGATGGGAAATTTACGTCATTAAATGGTTAAATAATCTCTACTTATTTTTTCTTCATTGAAGCCAAGAGTGGTACTTATCGCGTTTGAAAGAAATATAAACGCATCTCGGTCATCAAGGACGTCTACCTGTTAGATCCAGCCCACGGCGAGTATTTTAATTTGATAGACCCATGTGATGGTTTCGATTGCAGCGCGAAAATCAATTTTTTATTAAGGATGTAAAATTATACAAGGTGTCCCACATCATAATACTCATAGTCAGGCTCGTGTTAGTGTTTGGACAATCGATACGACGTTATATCGATTTATCGGTATTTCAAAATATATCGGAAAACAAAGAACAGGTGTGTGAAGACCTCTCAACTGTTTGAGAAAACAAATCTTTTCAATTTTGTTTTTTCTACCTTTGTTTTTTTGTTTTGTTTTTTTTTGG
Organism: Trionymus perrisii; assembly: GCA_900050545.1. Taxonomy (NCBI): domain Eukaryota; kingdom Metazoa; phylum Arthropoda; class Insecta; order Hemiptera; family Pseudococcidae; genus Trionymus; species Trionymus perrisii. Next base: position 1,847 of record FIZV01007584.1, on the reverse strand, counting down.
TAGAAAAAATTTTCTTGTCAACACTAAACACAAAGGAAATTTTTTTGGATTTTTTGTCATTAAAAATACCTAAATTGATTATTTGAGAAAAAAAAATTCATTAAAAAAATTCCTAATTTTTTTCAACTAAAACTATTTACATTTTTTTTATTTCAGAAAAACATATTTATAACATCTTGATTTTTTTTTGGTGAAAATTTTCTAAATTTTTTCAAAATAAGAAGACCTTAATTTTTTGGGAAAAAAATTTCATTTTTTTGAGGAGGAAATGCCTTTCAACTTTTTTAGAGGAAAAAAATTGTTTTTTGTTTCAGTTTTTGTGAAAGAATTCCCTCATATTTACAGGAAGAAAAATTATTTTTTTTAGGGGGGGAGAAGTATTTTAGTTTTTCAGGGGAAAAATTTTCATTTAAAGAAATCTCAATTTTTTGTAGTAAAAATATTTTTAAAATTTCTACAGGAAACCATACTTCCAACCTATCTTAAAATAAGAAACTTTTCAATTTCTTCGGAAAAAAAAAAATCGAGGAGAAACTTTTCCAAATAAAAATTCAAAAAAAAATGTTCATTTTTATTATGGATGAATTTTCGAATTTATTACTAAAACTTTTTTCAAAGAATTAATTCCTCGTGGAATTTGGGAAAATTTTCTGAAAAGTTTTTTTCGAAACTTTCAGAAAATCAAGAAAAACTCACAGAAAATTGTTCACAAAACATTGAAGAATCGTCGAACGTCGATTCCCCCCCCCCTCAAGAAAATAATAACATACAGTGTGGGGAAACTTGAACGAAAACTTGGAATTTTGTAATCTCTTAGAAAATGTTTCGAGAAATTTTTATGGAATTTCAGAAAATTAAAAATGAATCTTTTGAAGAATTTTTTACATAAGAATTAACTCCACAAAAATTTAGAGAATTATCACAAATTTTTAATATTGTTGCCATATTGTTGGAAATTTCTCTAAAACATCATGGACAAATTTTTGTAAAACTTCAAAAATTTCCACAAAATCTAAAAAAAATAAATAAATAATTTGAAAAATCCTTCACAAAATCTTCAAAAACTTTATTTTTACAAGGGTTCAGAAATTAAAAAAAAAAATCCACGACATGTTAAAGAATTTGTTACAACTTTTTTTTAAACCACAAAAATTTAAGGGAGTTGGTTATAAAATTTCAATAGGGTATTCTATAAAATCATAGGGAAAATTTTCATAAGAATTTGGAAAATTATCAATGAATTTCATCTTCGGAAAATTTCTCACATTCAGTTACACTTTTCTAAAATTTCAAGAGAATATCTCATCACAAAACTTCGGAAGTTTTAACAAATGAATGAGTAAATTTGTTGCAAAATTTTCAAAGTATTTTTTATATAATTTCAGGGTCTTGTTTTTCTTACTTTTTTGACATTCCCGAGTCAAATAAATGTTACAAAAAAAGTAAAATAAAAAATTGATATCATGCATGGAAAAGCACGTTTTCGAATCAGGTAACTGTCTTGTTTTATTTTACTTTTATTTTTCTTGGTAGAAACTCAATAATTTAGACGAAAATAATTTAAAACATGTTGCAGACCGGTCTGCAACGATGGGAGAGCATTTTCACGTGATGTCTGGCAAAATGTCTTGGAGCCATTTCAAATTTTAAGAAAAGTATAAGTTTCAGAATGTGTGACAAATAATCTAAAAATCAACAACTTTTTAAAAAATTTAAAAAAATTTGCAAGTTTCAGAATGTGTGACAAATAATCCAAAAATCATTAAAATTTTAAAAAATTTACGTTTCACAATGCCTGACAAATTTCTTTGATAATAAGGGTGATCGAAGACGAGGCCGAGGACCAG
>FIZV01007579.1:0-12767 GCA_900050545.1 Trionymus perrisii | reverse complement strand
AAAAATTAAAATAAAACTCTAATAAAACATCCTCAAAAAGATACTAATTGAAAAACTTTTTTTTTTATTTAGTCAAAAAGTTCAAATTTTCCAAGTTTTTCTAAAAATTTCTGTTAATAAATTTTCGCATGTAAGCGAAAATTCAACCCATAAAGCATGAAAGTCTGAATCGTCGCGGAAAATTTTCAAAAATGAATTTAAAAAAAAACTAATTAATAAAGAAAAAAATCATAAAAAATTCACGATTAAAAATTTAAAAAAATCGGCAACAATAATTGTTAAATTGGCAAAAAAAAAATAAAACTGAAAATTGGGATAATTTATCAATCAGAGAAGTAAAATCGAATTGAAAAACGACCTGAGTTGGAATAATCAAAGAAAGTTGAAGCTTTCAACGAAAAATAGAACTTCTTAAAAATAATTTTTTTAAAGTAAATGAAACTTTTTGTATAAAAAAGTATTAGATTTGGTAAACCAATCGCAAACCACGTCCTACTGATGCTCATTGACAAAAAAAATGATCACAAGAAAAGGAGGAGGAGCTGGGAAGAAGACCGCAGACCTCACACATACACTCAGATCACCTATAGCTACGATTGATCAATAATACGTATTATTTCGTGGCTAAAATAATCATACGTTCGATTGTGTTTGTCCAAACCATCGAAATTATTAGTTCGTTTCGCAGCGTGTGTACAAAAGTATACAGTAGCAACAGCAAGTCGGCGAAGTATGCTGAATGAGCCAAAGAACGGAATATTGTGAGAGAGCGAGAGTGAGAGGCTAGAAAAATAATAACAACGTCTGTTACTACTAGTATGTATATGTATAAGTATGTGTAATTGGGCATGAGTGTGGAGATACGTATTGTACGATCAGCAACCATCACGTAGAACGTGTCACGGATTAATCGATATTTTATAACGGTTCGTTTGATTCGTGAATATCTGTGGGTCGCGGTGCTGTCTGTCGGTACTTCGAGTAGCGTACTAATGTTTAACTATTTACACCCTTTTAGTAAGTGTACTATTACTGTGTGGCTGTGGCTGTGTCGGTGGTGTTTGGCTTCAGACGCAGTGAAGATAGCATATGCCGATGTGGCATGGTGGCGCGACGGTGGCTGGAGGTGCGGTGCCGTGTGTTCGCCTATCTAAATGATATTTTTATTTTAATGGCTAGTACACTGTACAGTACACGTGTGTGTGTGTAATGTGTATCTCGCCCGAGGATAGCCCAGCTAGGTGGTAATTCAACAGTTATTTCTTTTCATCTCTTTTTATATCTCGCTGCTCGTATACCGATATTATGTGTGTTATATTATGGTCTCGTAAATGAGATACTTATAAATATTATTTCGCAGCATAATTCCCACTCGTGTTGGTTCTTACGAGGGAATAATTTGTGTAAAATTTTAGCTTATTGAGTGGAGCATGTGTGGTGTTTCCAAGTGGCCTTCTCACTTCACAAAGCTCGAGAAAATATAATAAAATTTTCAAAAAAATGCCATATACCAGGTGACCCTATGAAAATGAATGCATTTCTTTTCAATTTTTTAAAATTATTCAAATTTTACAAAATTTACAGATTTTTTAATTTTATTTTTTTTTCACTTTGTCAATTTTTTCCAGTTTCAAAAATTTTGATTTGAGAGACTGTGATTTTTTTTTTCAAATACTGATTTTTTCGGATCAAATGCGAATCTTTTTTAATGCAATTTTGTTAGTTTACATATTAAATACGATCAAAAGAGTAAAAAATAAAATTTACGATCAAAAGAGTAAAAAATAAAATTTTGACAATTTTTCTGAGTCTAGTTAATTTATCATGTTTTCTTTTTTTCTTTTTTTTTCCAATTTTTCCGATTTTTTAAATATTTTGTAATTTTTTTCTTTTTAATTTTTCGCAGTTTGTGGCTGTTCAAAATTATTATTTTTTCAACTCTTAGTTGTAATTTTCATTACCTAAAAATTGTAAATTTTTTACAAATTTTTGAATTCTTTCTATTTACAATTTTTCGTTTTTTTGAGGTTTTTCTCAATTTTTCATCGTATAAATTAATTTTGATTTGAATGGTAAAATTTTCAAAAATTATCAAATTTCTCAAAATGGGTGAATTTACTAAAAATTCTCTAATTAACAAAAATTGAGAAATTTTCAAAAATTTCTAAAAATTGGCAGTTTCTCAAAAACTGAAAATTTTTCAAAAATTATCTAATTTAAAAAATATATCAATTCATAAAAATTATTGATTTTACAAAAATTACGGTATTTTAAAAAAACATCATTTTTGGAAATTGTCATTTTTTCAAAAACTGAAAAATTTTCAAAAATTATTGAATTTTTAAAAATCGTCAAATTTTTAAAAATTATGTTTCTCAAAACTAAAAATGTTTCAAAAATTATCAAATTTTTAAAAATTGTACAATTCATTAGAATTTTCGAGTTTTTAAAAATCGTAATTTTTAAATTTTAATGATCCAATAATTTTCCGAAATTGTAAATTTTCAAAAACTTCTAAATTTTCAGTACCCACATGATGCATAAACTGCCTTTTTAATGAAATTCCGTCACGCTGACTTTTGGATATTTTGTCAGACATTCTGAAACAATTAAATTAAAAAAAAAAATTAATGACTTTTTTGTCAGACTTTTTAAAATTTTAGATTTTTAGATATTTTGTCAAACATTCTGTAACTTATAATTTTTTTAAAATTTGAATGACAAAATTTTTTTTTATGATATGTAGACATTTTATCAGACATTTTAGTGGAAAGACATTTCGTCAAGACATTCTGAAACTTGAAAATTGAAAACAAAAATCTCAATCACTTTTAGACATTTTTCGATATTTGGTCAGACATTTTGAAACAAAATATTTGACTTTAAAATGTTTTTTCAGACATTTTAAAACTTATAAATTTTTTTAAATTTTTTGAATCAATTTTAAACATTTTGTAAAATAAAATTTTTAAAATTTTTGACTTTGAAATATTTTTTCAGACATTTTGAAACTTATAAATTTTTAAAAACTCAAAATGACTTTTAGATATTTTGTCAAACGTTCTGAAACAAATTTTTCTTTAATTTTTGACTTATAGATAATTTGTCATTTTCAAAAAGTTTTTCTCTCAAAATTGGATGAATTTTAGATTTTTTGTCAAACTATTTTAGACTTATGAATTTTTTAAAATTCGAATGCCTTTTAGACATTGAGAAGCCGAACGTCTTTGAATAAATTTTTTTGATTGATTGATTGATAGACATTTTATCAGATATTTTAGTCGAAAGACACAGGGGAAGAGAGACAAAATCAGGTGAACTCGAGTGCAAAAAAAATTTCTAGTGATCACGAAAGAAAAAATTTCATACCTACCCACTTTTTCTTTCAAAATTAGATCATTTTTAGGCATTTTGTCAGACATGACATAAAAATGCTTTCCGAACGTTGCAGATTGGTCTTCAACATGTTCTTTTGTTTTTTTTTCCTCAATTTCACTCAAATTTTCATTTTTTTAAATGATATTTTTCATAGATTTATTTTGCTGAATTATTCAATTTTTCAATTTCCCAAATTTTCCAATTCTTCATGTTTTTTTAATTTTTTTTTTATGAACATTGAAAAAATTACCCCCTCCCCCCGGACCACATACCTCTAAAATATATCAAAAGAAACAAAGCTAGATTCCCAAAAAACCATCGGAAAAAAACACATCAAAAAAAGAAAACTTTTTTTACTTTGAATTGATTAAAAAAAAAAAATCCAAGTAATTAATTTTTTTTTTTTTAATTTGCAGTTTTTCATATTTTCAATTATTTTGCTTAAATTTTTTTTCCTTATTTTCAACCGCATTTTCTATTGGATAATTATGTATTTTTCCAGATTGGAAATTTTCTATGATTTTTTTCATCTCAATAAATTATTTATAAGATGAGGAGGAAAAACTAAGGAAGGGATTTAATAAATAAATCATGAAAACTCTTCTTCCTTAAGAAACTTTATTAAGACGAAGCTTATTCGAGCACAAAGTGCTCATCATCAGGTCTATTATGTATAAGTTTAAAAGAAAAATTCCCCTTTAAGAAACAGTTATTGAAAAAAAAAATCGTAGAAAAAAATTTCTCCTCGAAAGAATTGTCTAATGGAGGATTAAAAAAAAATTCTTTCGGTAAAATTGATCGTAATGGAAAAATTCTCTTAAAAAACAGTGTTTTAAAAATGTAATTATTTCTCTCTCTCTTTCTTAAAAAAATAAATAAAAATAAAAATAAAATCGTCTTAGAAGCCTAAAAAGGAATCCTCTTAAAAAAGAATTATCTTTTTCTGAAAAATTCTCTTCATAAAACAACTGCTTTAAAACAGTGATTCTGGCAAAAAAAAAGTTGGAGGAAAACCCCTTCAAAAAATAGGGTTTTTCAAAAATAAATAAATAAATAAATTTTTTCTATTAGAATAGCAGTAAAAAAATTAGAAAAATATTGGATTTTTTTTTGAAAAAAAAAAAAAAAAAATTTTTGAACATTTTAATTTTTTTTAAATCTCAATTTTTGGGATTTTTTTAAAGATGAAATATATTTTATTTTTTTTGCGAAAATTTTTCTTCCAAGTTTCAAAGACAATTTTTGTTTCGAGAATTTTTTTTTTAACAGGTGGAAAAAGATATTGACTTTTTTAAGAGGATTCCTTTCAGGCTTCCAAGATTATTTTATTCTCGAAAAAAGTTTTTTTTTTTGAGAGAGAGAGAGAGAGAGAGAGAAAGAGAAATAAATTAGAATTTTAAAACACTGTTTTTAAGAGAATTTTTCCAATACGATTGTTTTTGCCAAAATAAATTTTTTTTTAATATTCCATTAGACAATTTATTTGAGGAGGAATTTTTTTTAAAGATTTACCAAACCTAACCTAGTTTAAAAAAAAAACTACAAAAAACTACTGGGCAAAAAATCTTACAAGAAACAGCCTTTGTCAAAGAAATCCAAATAATGTGATTGGAAATTATCGTGTTTCAACTATTCGCAATACTTGGAGACAGTCTCCAGACTCCACCTAAATTTCCACGATTTTACTATAGGTACATCATCGTACAAAAACTTTCAAACGTTTCCCTTTTTTTTTTCATTTTTCATTCCTTCTAACAGTAAATAAATAAATCACGTAGATATAATCCAACTTGAACCATTTTTTATTTCAAATTTTTACACGACAAAGAATTACGATCAGCAATCGACGTGATTTAATGTCAATGAACATTTAACTTTCAAGATATCTCATAGAAAAAGACCGACAATAGAGAAAAATGTAAAACGTTTTGTTTACAGATATGCAAACAAAAAACGTACAATATAGAAAAGCTGATTCATTTTAAATTATCTAACAACGATAAATATAAATATTTCGCTTGGAATTCTCGTAGAAAAAATTACTATGATAAGACAACAACGAACATTAAAAACAAACACCTCACAACAAAACGATGCATCTATGAGTTTGAGTACCTATCTATCTCGAATGGAAAATACGAAAAGTAAAAATGAATCGAATGAAATGAAAACTCGTGTTATTTCTTGGACGATTGACACGTTCTTTTTTACATCGCGTGTACGTTCGTACAACTAACGAGGCCAAAAAACTCGCTTCTGTTCGGTTGACCGTGATTCGTAGGTATATGAATTATTACCCAAAGATTATATAGCTTACTCAGCACGGTAGAATTTCGCAGGATCAACTTTCGTGTCGTCTGACTAATACATAAACCCACACTATTGTAAAAAATCCGCCAATTAAGTTCATCAAAAAGAGTGAGAGGGCGATAAGGGCAAATTTCGATGCAAATATATTTTTCAAAAATCCAACGAATTTAAAATCGGTATTAAAAATTCTAGCGATGAAATTCCAATTAAATTGACGTCATAAGATGGACCAGTTCGCACCGGATATCGCGACATTGGCAATTAAGCAAAGTGCTAATTGTGCGCATTTTAAAGTATAATTATCGTATAAATTCGTTGATAAAATTGTCATTTTGCGATGACAAAATATTTACAAGTCGCAATCGCTTTTGTAAACATTTCAAACAAAACTAACAACTTCCTCGTAGTCAATTTCTTTTTCTTACGAATTTTCCCATCGTTAAAATATCGAAAGTATCATCCGAGGTCCTCAACCATCGCTAAATTCCAGACCGAGCTAATATTTTACATAAATTTTCCATCCCAAAGTGCAACTTGTACAGTATATTCGTACATACGAAAGCTGAAATCTCGTGGATGTCCCACTTACGGACCGGTTTTATATAGACTAATGAAACTATACAGTTTTAATACCTTAGTCATGTATTTTGTTGGCGGTAAACTTAGGCGCGCGACATAAATGAACTAGTAACTTTTGAACTCGCACTATCTACGAGTAGTTTACGCTTATAATCGGTTTCTATATTATATAGTATAGTATGTGTATTTCTGTTTCTGTTTCTCTTTCTATAAGTGTATTTTTTCCACAAATAAATTCTATACGCTTTGACCCATTCCAATATGTCGTCAGAGAGAATAAATGGCATGGCTTTTATTCCAACCAGTTGGTTTGTACCCCATAAATCATATAATATATTATACATTTCACACAATTCCTACAACTTTGGTGTATTTCCAATACGAACGTACAAAAGAGCATGTATTTCAGAGAGAACCTCCTCAATACTTGAATCGATATGAATAGACGTTTCGTTACAACCTTCAATAACTTTAAAAAGGTACCTCGAAATTGCCATTGTTTCATTTCCACCGTCGTAGAACTAATTACTGATAAATAAAGGAGAAAAATTAGACATAGGGACAAACGAGTACATACATACACAAGTAGAATGTCAAAAACAAAAATGGTACCAAAAAAATACAACGTGAAAATTTCACCAATTTTAGGACAAAAAAATGGTTCAAATCTTCATAGGATATCCAATCTGAGATACTGCCCTCTCCCTCACTTCTTTTCAAAATGCAACCCCTAACTTTATACTTAATTTTTGAAAATATGAACATTTGCAAAATTCTGAAATTAAAATGAACATTAATAAATCTGATAATCCACCTCGGAATGAACTCGGTTCGAATTCTGCTTTAAATTTAAATTATGATTCGTAAAATTACTAAATAAATTTTGAACTTGAAATACAATTTTTTTCAAAATTTTAAAATATGTTATTCTTCATCCCAAATTCGGACACAAAATTAAGTTCAATCAACTCGGAACGAATTCCGTTTAAATTCTGTTCTTCATTTGAATTGTAATTCGCAAATATTCTAAATCAGTTCTGTAATTTGTTTCTCGATCGTTCAAAGTAAAAAAACAAAGTGAAAAATTTGCCATTATGAATCAAAGAGGATGCCCCGAGCCAATTAAAATTTTGAATAATGTGAAACACTTTAGAAAACGTGGAAATAATTTTTCAAAACCTATTCCTTCCAAAACAATGCCCTGTAGAGATTTTTAAAGTATTCAAGGTTGAATCCAAGGCCATGTTTGTGGTTAGAAAAATCTGAAAAAAATATACAACGCTATGTTCGAGTTCTTCTCTCTACATATTAAGTTTGAGGAAAATCAATAGAAAATTCGTGGAAATGACATTTCATCTCATAAATTACGTATTTTGAATTCCAAAAAAATCTAAATCTCCAAAGTGATGTGAAAAATTAGCCTTAACTCCAAAACTATTTTTTACTGAGACATATTGCAAACCACGATTTCTTTTTCAACTTCGATCCAAGGATAAACACCCACCCCCCCCCTCTCCAAATTACAACAAACCTAGCATTTCAGAATAAATTTCGATTAACAATTTTTCTAATAAATTTGAAAGTGAGCTCTGAAAAATCCACTTTAGGGGAAAATGAAAAATATGCGAATTAATTCTTATATGAAAAATAACAACTGAGCATGATACTTTGGATTTTCATTTTTTTAGTGACTTCAATAGTCCTTTTTAGGGGAAATAGTGACCAAATGACCAAAATTTTCGAAAAAAAATTTTACTAACCAAAATTTTATTGCAACTTGGCACTCCCTTCCCAACCATCTCAAAAATCACCAATTTTATTATTTGATAAAGAAAGGAAATATTTTAAAATTTTCTTGGAAAAAATTCCAAGCCCTATCAGAAGTTTTTTTTTTTTGAAAATAACAATAAATCTTCTACGAGTAAAAATTTTATTTGAAAGAAAATCTTGGACAACTTCTTATGAAATTAAAAAATACTCGTATATGTAATTCAAAATCTAATTTTAAATTTTTTCAGAAAAATTTTGAAAAAATTTCCATAAAAAAAAAATTTAGACGATTTTTTGTGAAATTATATTAAAATATTTTGATAGGTAACTGGAATTTTAAAGTTTTTAAAATGTTTTCTTTTGAACAAATTTTATAGATTTTTTTGTGAAAAATTAAAGAAAAAATTTTGACACAATATTTTAATTTTTTAGGAAAATTTTGAAAAAATAATTGCATTTCCTTACAAAAAAAATTGAAAGATTTTTTTTTTTTTTTTAGGGAAATTTTTAAATAGCTCCTGTCAATTTTTTTTCTAGACTTCTTGAAAGTTAAAAAAAGTAGGTATTGACTATTGAGTGGTATGATTTTCAATTTTTTTCAAAAAAGTTTTATAACAAGTACTTATATTCCTTTAGAAAAAAAAAATTAGACAACTTCTCGTATATTTTAATATTTTTTTAAAGTTTTGATAAATTTGATTTTTTTTAGGAAAATTTTAAAATAGTTCCTCTCAAAAAATAATTTTCTTATACGACTTTTTAGGAATTAAAAGATGATTTGATTTATAATTTTATCTAAAAAAAAATTTAAAACAAGTAATTTCTTTCAAAAAAAAATTTTTTCTGCGTATTTTTTTAATGTACCTATGAAGTTTCAAAATTTTTCATTGTTTTTCAACTTGTCAAAAATTCACAATCTTTTCGTATGTTTTGGTTTTGAAATTTGGCGATTTCTTCAATTTTTTAAAATTTACACCACTACAAAAAAACAACTTTAATAAGGTAGAGCCAAAAAAGCAAAAGTTTGAAAATTTTCAATCTCTTCCAAAGAGAGGCACCAAGCACTACCATTCAGTTTGGGAGAAATTAAAAATTTGTAAATAAATTTTCATGAAAAGAAACAACTTTTATGGATAAGAAACAAAAAATTGCAAGTCTGTAAATTTTCAAATTTTTTCATTTTTACAAAAAATAGAGGAAGAAAAATAAGGAAATGTTCTCATATAAAATAAAATAAGAAACCAAGGCATCTAAGCACAATTTTTTTAAATTGAAAATCAATTCTACGAACTATATCTAGTGCTCTGAATTTTACATTGAAAATATTTCAAATTTGAACGAACGTAAAAAATCGTCAAAAATATGCTCTGAATTTGAATAAACACGACGAAAAACAACACCTATCAACGATGTACATCCGTACCTACTAAAATAATTGCAATAATTTTTACGACGTAGCTGTTTTCAATATTTCAGGAACCTATCGATACCCGCGGTATCATTCGCATTATCGACGAATGAAGTAACATATTTCACCTCATTTGTAATATACTGTAGTTGAGTGATAGTGGAATATAAATCTACGACGAAGGTCGCAGCCAAGCGCACCGTTCGCACTTGACATTTGATTTTTTCGCTTTCGATATCGTATCGATGCTGATTATTATTTGGCTAATTTACGATTTTTAATTGAAAACTCGCTCGTGTCGAAATACGTAATATTTTGTTCTATGTCTATGGTTTACGTAAAGAGAAAAAAATTAACGAATAATAAAATTATATGCTGCATTAGCGATACGATATACTCTTTGTCTCGGTGTTCTAATGTGACGATGGCGCCTTATTCATTGTGTATGGCAAACGTACGTCGTACACTATTCACAGATAGGATATTAGCAAATTTTTATGGTCACGCGTGTACCTACTTACATAGTGTCAGCATTCTTTTAGAAAGAAAACAAAGATGGAAAACCAGAAAAGATTTCGATTTTTTTTTATCCTTCTTTGTCACTTCCACAAGTTTATTAGTCTCGTTTACGTATACAGGGTGTCCCAGGAGTGATGGGCTTTTGAGATTTGGATATAACTGAGTTCCACTGACGAAAAACTTCATGTATACTGCACACATAGTTCCTATTGTTGTAAATAAAGGAGCTAAAGAGCTTTAAAAATTGGGGTACTTTCTCAGCAAAATTGATTGGCAACACTGAATTCAAAAAATTTACCGACTTTGAGAGTGGATAGCATTTCCAAAACGCAAAAAAAGCTCAAATCACATTCGAATGTCTATCTTTGAAATTGAAGGAGTAATAAAAATAGGAAATTCATGTCAAAGATATTGCCTTCTTCAATTTATTGAGGGGCACTAAGAAGATATGAAAATTTTAAAATTCCGTCGAAACAATACATAAAAAGACATGCAAAAGATTTGCTCATTTTTCAAAATGAAGGCGCTAAAGAACTTTAAACTTAAAGCTTCGTAGCACCTTCATTTTCAAAGATAGGCAACTCTTACACATAATTTCTTCGGTTCCCCTCAAGAAGTCACAACTGCTTCATATATTTCCTCAACGGAATTTTGAAATATTTCTAAACCACTGCCACTTCAGAATCGAAGCTATACCCAGATCCCAAAAATTGATCACAACCAGGACATCCTGTATGAAAATTTCAGTCCAAATGCATCATAATTCCTAACAATGCGATATGAAATAATGTTAATTGTGGAAACCAAATAAAAATCCAGTTTCATTGTATTATCCTATGGCATTCGCGATCTACATAACAGTCCGTGTGTGAGTGTGAGATTAACATGATGAAATAAATCTTACAAAATTGACGACTGCGATTTTTTTTTCTCCAGCAGTGGAATACATATCATACTCGTAACGTAGACGTTTTCAATTTATTTTTGTTTCACTCAATTTTAGTATGCATAATTGGAAAGTGGGTGTTTGATTAATATGGCAGTTGTTTTACCAGACGAGAATCGCGTTTTATAAAATAATTGTTTTCATAGTAAACACGGTTATACCTACAGACATTACGGACGCGGCAAAAGAATAACCTTCGTTATTATAGAATTGAGATAATTTGCTCGTTTTGCAGCATGTTTGGAGAATGTAACGTAATTGTTAACAACGTGTTAGTCATGTTTGCTAATGCTAAGTACTGGATAAAATCGTTGTTGTACTATTTGCTGATTTACTTAATGCACTTTGACGCGATAGTTTTGAAAAGTTTTCCAAGAAAATATTTTTACGAGATGCATACTTGTAGACGGTTTGTTTTTGTCGCCTGGTGGTTTTTTTCCAGGTGCAGGAAAATAAAAATAATCGTGCTGTAAACTATTAAAGGGAGTATTGTGAAAGTGGGGTGTGTGGTGATTGAAAATATCGAGTAAATAAAGACATATCAGTGATGTAAACTAAAGGAAGAGGATGAAGAAAGTGAAGAGGTCAGAATTCGAACAGAATTTAAAGAGAATTTTGAAATTTATCATTTTTACTGAAAATTGGGGGGGCTGCAATCCACCTATTAAAATTCAGTTATGAGGGAAACAAAAAATTGAAGAATTAATTCTCATGAAACGGAACAATTTTGATGGGTTACAACGTAAAAAAGTCTAAAAATCGAAAATATCGGATTTTCATTTTTTTCCTAATCAGGGACTAATGGACTATGAAACACTACTTGAAATTTAGTTAGGACAAAAATAAAAAAATAGGGAATTAATCTTAACGAAAAGGAACACCTTTGATATGTCAGAAAAGAAAGAAAGTAAATATGTAAGTATTTGAAAATTTTCAATGTTTTCATTATTACTAAAATTGAGGGCAATGAGGCGTCTTTTAAAGTTCAGTTTAGAGAAAAATAGAAAATTGAAAAATTAATTCTCATCAAAAGGAACAATTTAAATAGATTATAGCAACAAAACTGAAATTTTTTCCAATTTTTCAACTTTTTGGAAATGGTAGGCTGTAGGTGGAGGCACCACTAAAGTTCATTCAAGGGAAAAATAAAAAATTAAGGTATTATTAAAATGAGCAACTTGGATGTGTGAGAACAAAAGAAAAAATGCAAGTCTGAAAATTTTGGATTTTTTATTTTTACAAAAAATGAAACTCAGCGAGGTACCATTTAAAATTCACTTGGACGAAAAATTAAAAAATTGGGAATTAATTTCCCCGAAGGGGAATAAATTTGATGAATTGGAAGACAACAATTAGGGGCTACGAGGCACTATTCAAAACTAAGTCATGGGGCGAATAAAAAATTGGGGAATTAATTCTCAATAAATGGAACAACCTGGGTACGAGTAGATTAGAACAAAAAATTCAAGCGTTGAAAATTTTTCAATTTTTTCGTTTTCAAAATAATGGTACGGTTGACCTTGGAGGAATTACTAAAATTCATTACTAAAATTCATTGAAGGAAAAAAAATGTTTTAATTCTTATTAATAGGACCAACTTAGATAATATAGAGGACAAAAGAAAAAAATCGAAACAAAGAGGAACAATTCAGTTGGGTTGGAACCAAAAAATGCAAAAATTTGAAAATCATCGTTAAAAAAAATTGGATGCCAGGAGACACTCCTTAAAATTCCACTTAAGAGAAAACCCAAAAAAATCAAGACTTCTTTTATTAAAAAAAAAAAAAAAAAAAAAAAAAAAAAAAAAAAAAAATTTTTGGTAATTTACTTAGAAAAAGGGGGGGTCCGCAAAGAAAA
>FIZV01007564.1:0-11764 GCA_900050545.1 Trionymus perrisii | reverse complement strand
TAAAAATATTTTTTACTTCTATTTTTTCTGTAGTTTTTCTGATAAAAAAAAAATCGAAAAAATTTATGTTGAAAGAAAACTCTTCAGATCATTTAAAAATTCCTTTAAATTCTCTTTAGAGAAAATTTCTGAAAGAGCCTCTTGAAATGATAATTTTTATGTAATTTTATTCATATTGTAACATAAAAGTCATCTTGAAATAATAATCTTCTCAGAAAAAATATCCCCGCCAAAGAAAAATCATCTTGAAAAATTCATCAAAAGGGAGATTATTATGACGAAAATTCTCGCAAAATTAAAATACCTTGAAGTCAAAATCTCAATAAAAAATCCCCTGAAAAAATCATCCTAATAAAACTTGTAATAGGACTATTCCAATAAAAATTATTTCAAATGATAAATAATTCTCAGTGACTATTATATGTATGTACTTGTAGTTCTCTAAAAAAATAGATTATTCTGACAAAAATTCCCTCAAAATGAGATCATCTCTAAATAATTCTTAGAAAAGAAGTTCACTAAGAAAAAATCATTTTAAAAAGGATAGTCTTTTTATTGAAAGGTCTTGAAATCCCCAGTTGGAATGAAATTCTTATTTGTCTCGTAAAACAAAAATCATCTTATGAGAAACAGTTTCTCAGCAAAAAAGTCCCCGCAAAAGTTCATTTTAACAAAAATCCTCTCAAAATAAAAATAATTTGAGGGTAAAGAGCCTCTTGGAGAAAAATCTTTAATAAGGGTAAATCCCCTTGGTACCTAAGAAATCCTTTCGAAATGAAAATTCTTATAAAATAAAAACCAAAGAGATATCTTCTCAGAAAAAATATCATCCACAAAAAAAGATTTTGAAAAATAATTAACTCCTAAAATTCTTTTTCTTAAAGAAAAAACATCAAAATTCTCTTTATAAAGAAAACTCGTATAAAATGAAAATCATATTAATAGAATAATATCTCCCTCAAAAAATAATTAAGTCCCTGCAAAAAAAAAAAAAAAAAATTGTCGAAAATAATCTATTGAAAAAAAATATCTTGACATACTCAGTCCTTCCAAAATAAGGAAAATTTAAGAATAAGATATTGGAAAATTCTGAGATCTCGAAAGAAAAATACAATTGAAAAAAATCTCAAAATAAAATTGATTTCAAAAAAGTCTCTTTGGAAAAAAAAAACTTGAAATGTGTTTTTTTTATCATAAAATTCCTTAAAAAATATTCTTCGGTGTAAAAAAATGATCTTGATGGCCGAGAAGTCATCAAAGCTAAGCCTATTTGCATAAAAGTCATCCTAAAAATTCCTAAAAATTTATCGAAATCTTAAAGTGAAACGAAGAATGATATAATGGAGCAATGAATTAAATACATAAAAAAAACACACACACAAACAATTTTTATACTTGATGACTGCTTAGCCGAAACGCTTAGTGTCTGTAAAAATTTTTTATATTTTTATTCGTAAATTAAATGGAGTTATAAAAATTGTTTGTGTTTTTTTCATGTATTTATCGAAATCGTTTTAAACATGCATTTCAAATTTAGAACCTAATAAAAACGTAATTCTAATCGTCAGCCACTCAATTCGTAATTTCATCCGTTGATTGAGAATAAGTTGCGCACCCAGTTACTTCTAGAAGCTCTCGTACGGAGTACCGCCAAACATGTGTTTTTGTTGTCTCGGTTTTAAAAAGTGAACGCGTTACGCGCAACGTGCTCGATGACGTTCGCGTCCACGTTCAGTTCGCAGACTCTCAAGACTATCGTATTGAAACTGATCCTCTCGAAACGTGAGCCTATTTGTTTTCTCGGCCTTCAGACGTCCTATAAAAATAATTTACCTCGTGTTAATCTTGTTTTTTCTTTTTTATTCACTGTGGCGTATATTAAAATTGTTTATTATTCCGATACGGTCGTCGAGCGTGCGTCTTAATACATTACCAACGACGTTGTCGTGTGTCTGTGTATTTTACGCATGTGGTTTCAATTATTATACCTACAAGAAACCATGCATATTTTATGGAAAATGTTTCTGCATCAGCGTCACATACTCATAGTGTAATTCAAGTGCATCCCGAGAGGGTTAATGTCATCAAGCGCAAATTCCTCAGGATGGTATGGCTATAGGGTGGGGTGGAAGAGACAGGGGGATGGTGATGGTGAAGTTCACGACTGCGTGTACAGAGGTGGAACTGACTGCTGATTTTTTTTTGTTCCAGGTCATTAATGAATTTCTTGAATGGTCGAATGGTATCTTTTATAATGGTACGAGTATCTTATATACCTGATAACGTGTAGAAAGTTGGTTATTACTTATTATTGTCCTCGTTAATACTCTTGATCTGAAATACTTTAGCGAAAGTCTTCTCCGCCACAATAATAAAGCTTTTTACTCGTGTTCAAGCCTTCGAGCTCTTGAGAGTCGTGTTAGGAGCATTAATATTGGGTATGATCGACGTTAGCTTATAGCTCGTGCATAATATAATAGAATACGACGACGCCGATGCTGCTCTATTGTCTAATTACCTAAGTCAATATTATTATAGATTTCATTTTACGTAAATTAAACGAACGCAAGTTGTTCCTCTGTAGTTAATCAATTAAAATGCAATGACGTCACCGAGTCTGCATGTTTTAACAGATACAAACATACGGGAGGAAAAACATAATAAAGAATTGAAGGTTACCTGTAAAAAAAAGTTCACCGTGTACGATTGCTGATGCCAATTCGTACACCATGATTACATTTCCGTAACGAAAAACTGTGTATCGACGATTAAGAATTGCATTAAGTTGTTTACTACGAGTAAACGGTGCGAGGAGTATTGACCTTTTCAACAGCAATTACTTTAGTTCCAATAATACTCAACGATAACATTCTTACTAGTTTATCAAGATGTGTTCGCGAGTAGGTACTTGGTAATTACATTTGAATATTGCGATAACCAACGAAAGCCGATAATTTAATCATTTTCCCCATATTACCTCTCCCTATGCACTATTTGAGAAATTCAATCATCAAAGTGTACCAACTGAACTATTCGGAGGCTTCGACTGCTCCATTAAAAATTATTCCATCATTACACGGTGGTGGTTGTTGAAAATGAACCAAGATTGGGGAATAAGCCGGTCATCAAACTGGTTGTGAATTTCATATGTGTCTTATTGCAGCTCCCGATACCAGAATGGCGAATTGTGTAGATACGTGTATCATTTGAATTCGACTGGTTTTTTTTTTGCACCATGATTGTAGGTCGTTACTCTTTCACCGACAGTTTGTTGCTGAGTTGCATGCGAGAGTGGAGACGTAAACGTAGTCGTAATGTTGCGTTGCGTTTCACGTTGGGCGGAATTTAGCGCAGAATTTGGCCTAGGAAGTGTATTCGAACGGTAGAATTCTTTTTCCGTCTTGTTAACGTCTCGCTTCTTGGCCGTTTATAAAACGAAGGATATTTAAATATTTGTATAAGAAGCCGCTATCAAGTTGGCATTATAGAGGACTATGTAGGAAGCGATTTGAAAAACGAGATTCCCACACTTAAAATTATACGCTTGCAATACGCGATAAATTACTGACATTCAGCCTATGTGATATGGGTTTTGTGCTGTGTTTTTGTTTTGGTTGCTAATGAGATCGACAATTTCGATTTTTTCCTTTTTTTTAAACTTTTAAAACTGGGTTAGGTTGGTGAAATACCTTCTTGCTAGGGAATTGAAGTGAAAATTTGAGAAATATTGGAAAAATTAATATGAAAATTAAATTCAAAAATAGTAAAAAATTAGACATAATAAAAAATCTAAAAAAAAAAAAAATTGAAAATGAAAATGAAAAAAATCAAAAAGCTTAAAATTTGAAGAAAATTAAAATTAGACCAAATCTGGCTCCTCTTAGACAAAGAAATTACCTACATAAAAACGGCAATCACAAGAAAATAGAAAAAATTGAAAATTCAAAAACTTTATAACAATTAAATGACTAAAAACGCTAAAAATATCAAAATTTGCTTCGACATTGATCTAAAAAAAAAAAAAAAAATTGCAAGAAAATTTTCAATCAAAAATTTTTGAAAAAATCAAAAATTACGAATAAAATCAAAATTTGAAACAATTTTTTCACTGTTTCAGACATAACAGTATTTTTTTTAGATTAATATAGAATTTTAAAAAAATGCTTACCAATTTATTAAAAATTGAGAAAAAATCAATCATTTGAAAATCTTTTCAAAATTGAATACTGGGAGCAAATAGAAATCAAAATAGGTAAATAAAATTTATAAATGACTAAAAACATCAAAAATAAGTATCAAAAATTGCTTTGGCTACATTGGTCAAAAAAAAAAAAAATTCAATTAGGTAATCAAAAGTTAAAAAGAAAAGAAAAAATTTTAATATTTTTTCTTTGTTTCGTACATTTTAAAAATCGGCAATAATTTTTACAAAATCAATTAAAAATCGAAAAAAATTATCTACAAGCTATTGAATAGCAAACGTTTTATAAAATGTTTCCTTTTCTAGAATTAAAAATTTCTTTTAAGTAGTCAATGTTTTGTTTTAAAAATCTTGCAAAAATTTCATTTTTTTTTCCTTTTTAGTTTTTAATTGCAATGAAATTCCTGCATAATTTATTGAAGATTTCTTTTTCAAAAACTTGAACAACGGAAAGTTTTGTAAGAATTCATTTAAATTTTCATTGCAAAATTTAAAAAAAAAATTCAAATTAGGTAGGCACTGTTGGTTTTGTAAAAAAATATTTAAAAGAAATTTTTGTTTTTAAAATTTTTTTAGGTAATTTTTCTATTAAAAATTTTGGTTAGAACAACTTCTACTTTATGAGTTTTTAAAAGAAGAAATAATGCATTTTTTTCAAAAATTTCACATTCAATTTCCGTAATTGAGTTTTGAGTTTGTGATGATGAGATTAACACAATTAAAATCTGATTCAAAAGGGTTATGGGCATACACTATTCACATGTCCATTATTTGTACATTTTCTTCTATTTAATAAAAATAAAAATTGTAAAAAATTGAAAGTTTTTAAAAATTTTGAAAAATCAAAAATTAAAAAAAAAATTGAATAAAAACTTGTCAAAAATTGAAATGTATTGAAGAAAATTAATAGGTACCTAACCTACCCATTGTATATTTTTTTTTAAGAAGTTGACAATTTCGAACAGAATGAAAATTTAAAACAATTCATACCTAAATAAACATTGAAATTTATCAAAGCATGGAAAGTGTTGAATTAAAAATTTAAAAAAATTAAATTTAGGAAAAAAATTAAACGTCAAAAATTAGAAATTCAAAAATTGAAAATCGAATTAAAATTTGAGAAAAATTAAAGAAAGAATTAAAAATTGTTAGAATTCAACAGTATTGAAAAAATTAAATTAAGTTGTATAAAATCTAAAAAAAAATTGCATAAAATTGAAAAAAAAATCAAAATTGATATCAGAAAAATTTTTAAATTTCAATTTGAAGTAAATAAAAATTTAAAGAAATGAAAGCCAGAAAATGGAAAATTGAAACGAAACTGGGAAAACACAAAAATTGAAAAATTGTAGTAAATCAATATTTAAAATTTAATAACATTAAAAAAAAATTTAAAATTTAAATTGAAAAAAAAATCAAAAAATTTTTAATAAAGTAAACAATAAATAAAATAACAAATTTTAATGTCCAAAAAATTAATATTTAAAGAATTCAAGATTTTTAAAAATTGAATGAAAGAAAAAATTGAAATATTGAAGAAAATTGAAATGAAAATTTTTTTCAAATTGATTATAATTGGAAATTTAAAAAATGAAAAAAAAATGAAAATTGACTTAAACATTATTGAAAAAATGAAATCAAAATATTTCCAAAATTTTATTGGACGAAGAAAATGAGCGTTTGTATTAAAAATTACTAAAAACTGAAAAAACAACAACAACAACAACAACAACAACAATAGAATTGAATATAGAATTTTTAAAGATTTCTTTATGATGCAAATTTCAATTTAGGATTTAATCTTCAATTTCCAAAGAATATCTCCAATTTTTTTACAATAGTAAAACTACGAAAATTCTTCGAATTTTATAAACGTTAAATTTTCAAAAAAAAAAAAAAAAAAAAAAATGGTAAAATGAAAACTGCGAATATTTTACGGGAAAAATTTTATGCGAATATCTTTCGGAAATTGTTTGTGAAAGTAAAATTGATAATTTCGAAATAGATTTTTTTTCCCCCAAATTTTTGTACGAATATTCTGCTGCGTAAATTTCCAACTTCGCATTGTCCTTCTACTGCACCAAATATGCAGATTTATTCGAATTAGTAATAACTCGCGTTCGCGTATAATTTACGAGACTGATTTTTGATACAATTTCCTACTGCGAAATTCGTCATCCTATTCCGCATTTTGCGTTCATGTTCGCGAATAAAATACGAACCATGGGACTTGCCCACCGGGGGGGGGGTCACGTTTGGTGGATGAGTCAGATATATTCGTCATTCTTGTTTTAATTTATTCGAGCTTTTGAAGTACCGGCTAATTAATTAATTCGTTTTTCTTCGAGTTTCTAACGACTTCAAGTTTAGACTTCAAAAACATTTTCATTAGCTGTCTCCTACGTCTTGTTTAAAAAATCAGTTAGGATTTGAATACCTACGTAGTGTATAAAAAACCTATCCGAGTGATTATTATTTCTTCTCAATTTGTATCCAAAGTAAAATGGTTCATTTTAGTATAATTTGTTCACTGGCTATGACACCAGACGCATCGTATCATGAGAAACGAGCAAAATTTCGAAATTATTTTTCGCCTGTTTTCATACAACGAGGTGTAATTTCTGTAGGAGGCACCTATCCCTTATGCTCGAATTGGTTGTCAAATTAACCATAAAACAACATTTTTTCACCCTTGAGTTAATCTGCCGAAAACATCCCTAGAAAAAGCTCACTGGGTTAGGGTTACCTTTTTATAACAAATCATTTTCGCAGATCGTTTCATACTGATTTTTTTTCACTCTTCTAAATTAACATTTTATCAGTTGTAATTTCACAAGCAATGCAAATAACTCGGATAAACAATTTTATTAATCATATCTCATTAATTTTTATTTTATAAATATGCTCGTCTGTGGAGTTAGATAACATCGCATCGCGCCGTTTTAAATATTACGAGATCGTGGCTTTCTCCTTCGTGCGATAAGGTGTTTTTCTACTGTATCGAGTCTCGTCTGCTCGTTATAATAATATTTGTGTGCAGGAAATTATGCTATTGTTCGATACAGCACACGGTGCCATCGCGAGTAGAAATTTTGTTGGTGCGGAAAATCCCTAATTTGTAGTACTCAAATTATCGTGGCCGCAGCGTGGTCTGGATTTTATAGTGCCTAGACCTACTAATTCAGTAAATTAGGCCAAAAGAATTGAGCCAATTGCATTTCGAGTTTTATGAAATTTCTTGATTTTAAAATTTTCCTTTCGGTGTCCTGATTACCTACCAAAATTTTCCCAAACCTTACCCCCTCCTCCTTCACCGAGATGTCCCCCTGAACAAAAGTTATCCATTTGTGGTTTTTCACTTATAAATTTTTAAATATGCGTTTAAATAGAAAAATGGTTATAACAAAAATTATAGTAAATAAAATTTTAAACAAAAAAGATGATATTCATTTCCTTCGAAAAGTGCACGGGTAGTGCTAAAAAACACACATCAAAATATACAAGACAGAAAAAATGAAAATTTCCCCAAAAAATTTTGGAAGAGGATGAACATATGCGGATGAGGACACACCACAGAATATAAAAAAAGTCCTCAGAAGTCTTTGAAATGTGAGCACGTGTGAACCCCCATTTTAAAAAAATTCAATAACTCCAAAGCTGTGTCCTAATTCAATGAAAAGTTCAACAAACATTGAAGTAGGTGAAATTTTCTACAAAATCTGTTCATTCATTTCTCTCTACAAGTTGATGGTGATATTGTATATTATTCATAGAAAAAAGGAATCCATTTTTTCGAACCGTATATTTTAACGCTTGTTTTTATAACACCCTTTTCAAAAAAAATGAATAAATCCTTCATTTTCCACCTTTTATATTTTAACGCGTATTTTTGCGCCACCCGTTCACTTTTCGAAAAAAATGAATATAAACTTTTTTATTACAAATTTTATCTACTTTAATTTTAGTTATTACCATTTTTTGGTTTAAACGCATATTTGAAGAGTTGTGAGTGAAAACAACGTAGAGTTAACTTTGAATCGACATATGGGAAGATTTTTTAAAGCTGAGGTTCGGTGGCTTTTTGGTTACAATTTTGGAAACTCATTAGATCATTAAAAAGTCAGTTTTTGAGATAGAATTTGACAATTTTTGAAAAATCAATAATTTTTTCGGATGAGAGAATTTTGGAAAATTCAACGACTTTAGGAAATTTCATAATTTTTGAAAATTTTGTAATTTCGGAAACTTCTTCGATCATTATAAAAATTGAAAATTTTATAAAAATTCGGCAATTTTGGAAAATTTTGCAATTTTTAAAAATTTGTCAGTTTTTGAGGAACTGGCAATTTTTAGAAATTTGACAATTTTTAAAAATTCCGCATTTTTTAAAAAATTAATCATTTTTTCGAATTTTTGAATTTGAATTTTTTTTTTAAATTTTGCAATTTAGGCAATTTAATATTTTTGAAAATGTGAAAAAAAATCTCAAGTTTAAAGAAATTTCAACACTTGAATTTTTTAAAAACAGTACAATTTTTCAAAAAATTGAATTTTCTATTTATTCCATGAAACAACCCTCTCCCCATTTGAAAAAGTGACATGTATCAACTATCTGACTTCCCCATATTTTTCTTCTCAGATTCGCTACTGCATGGCACAGAAAGGAATATTTTAGAATCAAAAAATCTCATGTTACCCAAAATGCAATTCAATTTCTTTACTTCACTGAACAATACGAAGGGCTTCTCGATACGGTAGAGCTCTATGTGGTCATGTAATTATTCTCCGAGAAGTTTACAATACTTATTTTACTCATGTTCTCACGTAGAAGACTCTCTTAGGTAATAAATGTTTCGGCTCTGGTG
The DNA here is from genome assembly GCA_900050545.1 of Trionymus perrisii. Lineage (NCBI taxonomy): Eukaryota > Metazoa > Arthropoda > Insecta > Hemiptera > Pseudococcidae > Trionymus > Trionymus perrisii. The sequence continues at coordinate 2,698 of FIZV01007564.1, read as the reverse complement.
TATAAAACTGGCTCTATGATAGATGGTATCTTCTTTTAATATCCTATGCTTTAAAAGAAGCCTCGTTTATTACTTTTATTAGGTTTTTTTAACCCACAAATTGATTCGAATCGTTTAGAGGAGTATTTTTCGAACGTGTAGTTTCGAGTTCGATGTAATTGAAGAATTTGACCGTGCATGCTTCATGAAGGTGTTTTTATCTCAGTTTTATTGTAATGAATAAAAGACGTCCAGCCAGTACCTTACCTATGTAGAATTAATGGCCAGATTTTTGCATCTCCACGAGGTACTTACCTGTTGGTTATTGGCATCGGCAGGAGGTTGAAAATTTCCAAACGTGGCATGTTTTAGTAATGAGATTCAGCCACGGTGTTAAATTTTTCACCAACCTTTGTTAGTTGCCATAATCTGTGCATGTGGAAATATTTTTAAGATGAGGCGTACACTGTAGTAAATGAAGATGCACGAGGTGGAACGAATTACCACCAAGGTTCTATCCTGCTTAAATTAAAGTTAATGATCTCGTCTAATTAAAGTACCTACCCAAAGTCCGCCAAAATAAATGCCTTGTTTTGGTTCATCTTTTTGTTTTTATTACTCGTATATTCTTTGACAAAAGTAGTTACGTGTACGTATAACTTTGGGAAAATTTTACAATCTAATTTTTTTACTGAGAAATTTCCTCAATTTTTACAACTTTTGCAACTCGTGTTGGTTTATTATGCTTTTTTAAGACCATTTTTCACGAATTCGTGAACGAAAATGTAAAAACGAGGCTAAAAAAAGTCATCACTTTTACAAATCACAAACCTTATCTGAAAAAAACTTTCTCGAATTTTATGATTCAAAACAAGCCAAGGGAAATGGTGAATCCGCTCCTAAACGAAAATACGTTAGCGTACAACGCGCATAGAGTACGCAATTTTACCAAGCTTATGCGAATGTTGGAATATTTTGATCATTTTTTACAGTTCGTCATTTCCAATTGGGTTTTCCATTATCGCACAACGACAACACGTGAACAAAATGGGGCGGGAAAAGGGTATTTCCGCTCTTGAATTGTCGCGTCAAACGGAAAACATACTGTAAAAAATTTACATTTTTCAGTCATAAATACCACCGTCATTAACTTAGTACATATAAATAGTTTTAATTCTTAGAACAATTAATTTTTAACAATTATATACTTTTCTAATTTAGAAGTTTTTTTTTTGTTTTTTTATCCCATTCTTGAAGTGCATAAATTACAAAATTTATAGCGCCTAAATTAAAAATATCAGTCGCGAGCAAAAATTATAAAATTTAAAAATTACTTCATAGAAAAGCAACATTGAATAGTATAAATTTTTCGAAATGAGTGTTGAATTATAAACAAAAAACAAAGGTATTGAACAAAATTTTAAAAAAAAACAGTTTTTCAATAAAATTTTTAAAAAATATATTTTGTTTGGACCAAAGAATCTTGTTTTTTTGTACAAAACTCCAATTTTTCAAGAAAATTTAAAATTTTTCAAAATTTAAAATTTCTTTTTGAACAAATTTTTAAAAATGTATACCAATAAAAAATTTTCAAAACATGTTTTACTTGAACTATAATATAGTTAGGTAGGTATTGAAAAAAAATTAGCTGAGCGAAATTTAGAGAATTGTTCTTGAACAGATTCTTTTTAAATAAACCTAAGTATGTACTTTTTTTTGTATAAAATTTAAAAAAAAAATTGATCGAAATTTTAAAAAAAATTGTTGTTTTTTTTTAAACAAAATTAATAATCTTTGGTTGAACTAAACACTAAAAAATTGTTTTAAAAAAATTTATTTAAAAAATTGGAAATTTTGATATTGAATAAAATAAAAAACATTAATCATTGTTTAAAGCAAATTTTTGAAAAAATTGCTTTTGAGCAAAACTTTTAAAAATATTGTTTGTGGCAAAAAAAATTTTAAAACTTGTTTTTGGAAAAAAAACACGTTTTTAACAAAATAAAAAATTCAAAACAAAATCCTAAAATTTGCTGTTGAGTAAAATTAAGAAAAATAACCTGTTTAAAAAAATAGTACCTATTATATTTTTTACGCAGGTATAAAATAAGTATGAAAAAATTGATTTGGAATAAAACATTAAAAAAAAATTATTTCAACTGCCTAACTACCTACATTTTGTACTGTACGAAAATTATGTTCAAAAAAATTATACCTACTTGTTGTTTAAGATTATTTTGTTTAAAAATTTTTTTGGTCGAACCAAAACTTTAAAAAAATTGTCTTTAAACAAAATTTTAAAAATGTGTTTTGTTTTAAACACAATTTCATAATTAGTTTTTAAACAAAATTTAAAAAAAACTGTCTTTCAAGAATAGGTATTGACTTTTTCAAAATCAAAAAATTTGTTGTCGAATAAAACATGACAAAAATTTATTTTCAACCAAATTTTAAAGAATATTTTTTTGTTTCAACCAATATTTAAAAAATTTGCTTTTGAACGAAATTTAAAAAAATATTTTTCAGCAAGAGAAATTTTTATCTGAAAATTTATTTTAACTTAAGTTGAAAAATTATATATTTTTTAAAACAAAATTTCAAAAAAAAAATTGTCTACTTGGAATAAAAATTTAGAAAATTTATCTGATCAAAATTTAATTTAAAAAAAAATCTTATCTTTTCAATTTTTTTAAATTCAATTGTTTTTCAGTTTTCTTCA
>FIZV01007511.1:0-11232 GCA_900050545.1 Trionymus perrisii | reverse complement strand
ACGTAAATTTTCCCAAAAAAAAAAAAAAAAAAAAAAAAAAAAAAAAAAAAAGAAGTACGAATATGGTTTAGTGGGGGAGTATTTTCCCTTTGCTGTTCAAGTTGCATCCACTAAAGTCTAAACATATCATATCACGAAACAAAATTTCCATCAGTTTTCTACACTCGAATGTTCAAAAAATGGTCACAAAAAAAAACATTAGGAAAATATTTTTTTTCTTGCAATTCGTGCAAAAAATCACTCCAGTTACCTACCTAATCTTTTTAATTGTTTTTCGTTGTTTTCTGCTCAAAGTCGACTAACGACTATTAGTATTCATTGGGGGTTATAACTAGAATGTGAGGAATTTAATTTAACGTTCGAAATATAGAGCCATTCTAAGCGTCAACGTGAAACGATTACGGTTTATGAAAAATATTTCACATTCTTTTGGGTAGTTGAATTTTTTATTAAAATTCGTCTTATTTCCTAAAGTTGAATCAGCGGAGAAAAGTTCGACTTCATTTCTTTCGTTTTCTAAGTATTCACTGAAGAAAAATTTCACGGATTTGTTCTTATCTCTCTATTTCCAGAAAGTAATATTGAAACATTACCTATTAGGGAGTAATGGCTTGTTTTATCATCTTTAAAATTTAGAGGTTTATTGCATAAAGTAAGCATACATATATGAAATAGGCTATGCCTCCCCTAGCAGAATGGAAATAATTATTCGACAGTAAAGAGTTAATAGATAATTAAACCTCTAAGAGCCAATACGTATGTATATGTAACTAGGTACATCACAAAAAAAAGATTCGACAGTTAAATATTTTTTACATTCCCGACAAAATTTCATAGGTGCTGTACTGACTTGGGGAACTTCGCAGTATATACAAAATTAAAATCCTTCAAAACCTGAAAACCTGAAGTGCAAATAATTATTTCAACTTTTTACATAAAATTATCTACTTTTTTATTTAAAAATAACAATCGGTAATAAAAAGAAAACTAAATGGAACGTTTGACGATGCTTATAAATTTACAATAAATAATTAAAACATTTTAAAAAATCGGAATAAAAAATGAAAAATAATTACAGCCAAGTTTGGTATTACCTTTAACTAGATCATCCTAGATGAAATGATTTGTACAAGACATTATTTTTTCGAAATTTAAAATCAAATATCTTTTTTGAGTTTTGAAACCCTAAAAAGCTTAACACTCCGCCGGAAAATTAATTAATAATCATTTCTAGGTGAAAAACATTTGCCTCAATTTATCATTCTCCTGTTCTAATTCTAAAACTTTTTTTTCTAATTCGGCAATTCTATCAACAGCAGAACTTAAAACAGCCTCTTTCATTTCTCTTTGACTCCTATCAGCATCTTCGATTTCGGAACCATCTTCGTCACTGGAAGTACAAGACATCGTTTGAAAATTATACTTGTCAATTGTTTTTGTATGTCGAAGTAGTACCTAGTTAGGTATAAAAAAAGAAAAGACGAATGAAAAAACAAATTAGGTACTTTTCATCATCATTAATATTGAGAATTGTTGGAGCATAATCCGGATTACTTCTTCTCGCTTTCAATCTATTTTTTAAATTCATGTTTTCATCTTCTAGTAATCGATTTTCGAGCCTAGAATACAAATTGAATTTCAATAATAATTTAACTTTAGTGATTATTGATCAATCTGACATCTACTCGACTAATCTCACTTCAGTCTTTCGCTTAGTTCAGTAGCAATTTTACAGTTTTCTTTTAGTTGAGCCACATCTACTATATTTCCTTCAATGTGTAAATTTAGCTTCATTATTTTGTTAATCGTTTGTGCTTTACGGCAAATTGGACAGGTTTTAGCTCTGTAGGAATAACAAAATAACGTGGCGATTGAAAACATCAAAAAGTTACCTAATTAAAAAAAAATAAATATACCCTTCGATCCATGGAATAATACAATGGTGGTGAAAAACGTGTCCACAAATCGTGGTGGAAATCGTTTCGTTATCTTGACCGTTAAATGTTTCGGTACAAATCGCACATAGAATGTTCATCTTTCTATTACGCAAATAAATATTAATAAACTGAATAATTACTAAATTGATATATCGATGTTATGAAAATTTCAAATCCGTTATTTTCAAATAAAAATCAAATTCAACGACGGATTTGCGATTTTACTTATAAAATGAATTAATGAAAACAAAATAACGTTGATTTTTCTAAAATTGTTGATAATGGAAATAAGCAGCTATTTGAAACATTTTATTCAAACGTTGCCAAACTTTTATTGAAAAGGTCTCGAGGATCGAACTTGCCCCAACCGGTTAAGCTTTGAATTGAACGGATTCAAAACCTCAATAACCTCATAAAATTAAAATCTTCTTTATTAAATTAAAAAAATTCAATCTTGTACTTGCACACTTGCACTGCGCACGCGTACCTAGACGACCCTACCTAGCCCTACCTATCTTTATTTTTCAATCAAAACGAGAAAATAACCTCAAGCCAAAAAAAAGGAACGTACTGCCATCCACTATCCAGTTTGAAGTTTCGAATCCAGCTTTTCCGAACAGAAGTCTGGGAACTGTGATCCTGATTTTTCCTAAATTAAGGTAATCTCTTGGAGTCCTTTTTCCTTCCAAATTTTGAAATTCGAAGTCGAAAGTTGGTGTGATTGTTATATTCAACATTATGATTGCTTTTCTGTGAATACCGACGGAACCACCATTACAATTTACAATGGCGTCGTGTTTTAGATCAGTGCCTAGCCGGCTATGTTGTTCCAACTATTTAAAAACTTCTCCAATAGTTCATTTGGACGTGACTAACATAAGTCATGTTAAAATAACGTCGATGGAATGTGCTAAACAAGTAAGCATATCTATAATTTTTAGTAATTTGACGCCTTCCGCACAATGCCGCCCTAACACGCAGTATATGAACGTATCTACTTTTTTCAGAATAATAACTGTTTCCAAATTGGTAGCATTAATAACATATCTACTCATAAAGACAGCTTCTCAAACAGTCAGATGTTGATAAATAGAAATATGTTGGTTTCATTCCCATCGAGTGACTTGACTTCTCAAAATATAGTAATGTGGTATCGGCGAGAAAACGGTTTATTACGAACTAGTCCTATCAGTAATGAATCATTCAAAAACACCCTACTTTTAACCGAAGCAACAAAAAGTCAAAACGCTGTAGAGCCATCAGATTCGGGTCGATCGTTGAATGAAGGTTTGGATAAGGCGTTTACAACTTTGAGCGCAGATGTAAGTTGTCGATCTGTGGCCTGTCCTGTGTTACATTATAATGATTTTTGAAATGATTTCGAATTGTTTTCAGTTACCTTTCCTATTCGTGCGACCATTGGACTATAGCATATTTAGCAGTGATGTAATTTTGGAAAATAATATCAAGGGAACTCGCCATATGTGAGTATATACTGTACCGATTCATATATTAATTCACCGAAAAATACTTCTACTCGTACCTACGTATTTCTTACAGTGGTATATCGTCGTATGTTTTACAAGTCACTTTATTGAAAGCTGTAGGTCATTTTAAATTTGCGCACGTCAAGTTCATTGTATTGAAAATTACTAAACATCCTGAAGATGGAACTATCAAATGTAGATGGCGAATTCAAGGAATCGGTGGTTTAAAGGTATTTTAAATTGTAATTTTTTTATATTCAAATTCACGAATTTAGTACTAATTTTTGTCTTATATTGTTTACAGGCCATAGCATCTTTTTTTTCTTCTTTTTCCGGAGCAAAACTGAGCCAAACAGTAACTGCTACACCGACGTGAGTAGTTTGTTATTAATCAATTCCTTCAATGTATTATTTGCATGAAAATTTATGTACTAATTTTTTCTCACGATATCACAGCTGGTGCGATGGATTTTCTATCTATTATCTGAATTCAAAAGGTGAAATTTACAAACATGTTATCGATAAAGTAAGTTCGATCAATTACGAGTATACTTTGGTGAGTAGTAATTATGCACAAAGTAAAACAAATATGAACTTGCAGATGCAACCAGACGATGATAAAATTGTGGAAGAGAAACCGGCTATCACTAAATTGGCCATGTTTTTAGGATTAGATCCTCACAAAAATTAAGCTATAAATTATTCTTTAAATAACCGTTCTTGTTTGTCAAAAGTAATGTTGTCGCTTAATAATAGTGAATAAATAATTGTTATTTGTTAAAGTTTAGCTGTGTTTTTGTTTTCGTTTTTTTACAAAAATTGAAGCACACTTCAATTTTGTATTAAATGAAATTTAGTTTCGAAAACGAATCATATTTTTATTAAAATAAATAAAAAAAAAGACAGGAAACAACAATAAATAATTACAATAATAAAACTCAATACTCAAAAATAAATACAATACATAAAATAAAAAATAAAATGGAATATCACAATGAAAATTAAAACTGATTACCATCCAGCTTACGTACAACTTGGAACGGTAACACTTCAGCATCACTACATTAAGCAGCAAGCAAACAGGATATATTACATTTCTTTGCAATTTCAACTTAAATCAAATTTACTTATAACTGGATTGAACGATTTCTGATGAGTTTCATTAACAGTCAAAGCGTACCCCCATAACTTCATTGCTGATTTACAAGTGTGTTGAATACTTTCAACTTCTTCGAAAGTTAGATCATTTCTCCAATGAAACGGCGCCGATTTCGAATCGCGATAGGTGCTTGATACACCGCCATAGTTAACTTTGGTATGAGTATCTAAAAATTGAATAATACTGGAATGTATTTCGAATCCAAAAAAATTCAAGATATTTTCCACTTTTTCGTACGGTTTTAATGACACATCTTCGTAACGAAACATTCTGCAAGAAGAATGGAAATTTCATTCGTCAGCATTTAATAGAGCTTATTCAACGCGTACCTACTACCTATCTACAAAATTCACGCACTTGAACCGGTCTGGAAATTTTCTCTGAAATCTAATTGCAGCACTATAATCTGAGATTAGATCAGAGCACAGTCGCACCGGATCGTAACAGTCTTGATTACCCGGACACCATTCTCTGTGTTTACGAGACTGTAAAGTGCCTCTAGGATCTCTCACTAAATAAAGAATTTTTACATTTAACCTGCAGGAACATGAAAATTTCACGAGTTTTAATTTCTCCAAGTTTTTTTACCCGTAATTTTCGAAAGATTAGTACTTACGCTGGGTCTTGTAAAATTTCTTCGAATAAACTCAGTCTTAATCGTACCACTTTCATAGATTGGAATGGAAATAGTTCACAAAATGGATTTAAAAATTTAGGTAACCAACATACGTGGGGTTTTAATTGACACCAATTCCATAATCTTGTGTTATGCGTAAACAACCACGTATGTTCTTGTCCATACTCCAAATAATCATCTTAAAAAAAAAAAAAAAACATTTCGAATAGAAAAATATTCGCGTCGTTTTAAAATTCCTATTTTGTAAATTGGATGTTTGAATTTATAAAATCAAGTCTTACCCATTGAAGCATAGTTACATGTTAATAAGTCTTTCAACCTTTTGAGCGCTTTTTCCGCTAGGGGTGGTCCTCTAATTGGAACAATTTCATAATCTAAAAGAGGTTCGTAGTGATAATAATTGGCCGGAATGGAGTTGAGCACATCACCGAGGAACGTAGATCCAGATCTCCAAGTAGTTACAATAATACTTCTTAACGGTATTCCACCTTTTTCCGGTACATATTTAGAAAAATTTCTGTAAAAAAATAAGTACCATTAATATTCGCTTCTGCAGAAAATTATATTTTTGTGAATTCATCAAGTGGTTGATCAAATTATAAAACATTCGTAAAACAGTATTTTGACCGTGAAATGATGTAGATTTCGAGTCGTAACAATTAAAGAAAATTATCCTTCATCTTTCTCGTTTCCAATTATATATGAAGACAAAATAATTCCAGAAAAAGAACTTATTTCTTACTATATAATTTAGAAATACGTAATAATCCGGATCCTACGTTTTCATTATGATAATTATACATACTCGTGTACGAGTAGATACTAGATAGGTACGTAAAGGTACACACGCTCCATATGCCTACGCATTATAAAAAATAACCACGATATTATAGGTACCTTCTTTCTTATACCTGTAACCTTGAGCAAAAGTTCAACATTGAAAATTTACCCGCTAGAACTGCTTTCGTAGTCATGCCGAAGTGCGAATCCGTGCATTAATTTTTGTTCGTTGTCATCTCTTTGGTTTTCTAATATATTTATTATGTCGGCCGTTATGTTTACTATTTCCAGTGGCACGTCGTTCTCGATCCAAGTCTGTAATGTCGTTTACCAGAGTAATTAGTGTACTTATGTATTATTATGCACTATAACGTCATATTCGAATGTATATTATGCGGTCAATGAATTTAACGACGAATGTTTTCATCACAATCGTCAGAATAGCGTTTTGTTGGTATAAATGGCCGAAGTTTAACTATTAGGTATTTCTCTCGATGCCGCTATAAAAGAGAACAATAAAAATGATCTCATATTACTTCTTACCTGAGAAATTTATCTACTTCATTCGTCATAAAACTTAATAATACGTTTGAATGGATCGCAGGACACCAGGTGAAAATGAGCCTCGTATTGCGAAAAATATCTACGGTATTATTGTTTCGATAGTAATAAATCTTACGGGATTGAGCATTTCATAAATTTATATACGGTTTGGAAGAGATCACTGTTACGTGTTTTTCTTTCATCAAAACAGATTTTTTTTTAATACGTAACTTTGAGGTGTTGTTCTTGTTCCTTGCTCCCTGTCCTTTCTCCCTTTAATTGAAAATTACTCGTAAGTTAATTTAAAATTTAAAAAAAAAATTCTTGAAGTTTCCAATAGCCAATCAAAGACAAGATTGATAAAATGCTGTGATTTAGTTAGCTAGTACGAAAAAACTTGCAATATTTCGAGTCTACGTTACGTCTGTCGTCCGGACTTGAATTTTTAAAAAGTTGAATTTTTATTTTGTTACCTAATTTTTTCAAAGTAGAGTCCCGAAACAAAAAAAACGCTTACGCAAACAAAGGCAGAGGTAAGGATGTGTAATGATTATTGAAAAAATGTCTTCCTACCACTCTCTGCACGCCACCGGCTTCACGTTGTATAGTGTTTGTGTAGCGTGTATCTTTCTATTTACTTTTTGTGTACTTATTCAACTCACCTGCATATTCTTGGTGATTTCGAAATATTGCGGAGATGCTACTTTGGTAGTTTGATAATGGAGCACATACTGTCCTACAAACACGGTAAGCAAACAAAACACCATAACCGTCGATACGCTTATTATGTTCCAACGAGTCCATCGTAGATCGCAATATCGCCATCTAAATTGACATACGAGTAGAATGTAATTGCCATTAAGAATGGAACAGTCATAGTATAATGTAGATATGATATAGGTAAGTAAGTGAAGTCTCGTCTTGCTCAATTTTTCAGTGATTTTGTTTATCAACAAAATGCGTGTAGCCCGGCGATGTATGTAATTTACCAAGCGTTCTAATTGTTTTGTTGGTAATGAAACTTGAAAATGACAGCATTAACCATGAACTTGAAACTTCAAGTGTGCAGAAGAAGTATGAAAAATGAGTGCACTATATCGACGTATCTAATATGACGTTCATAATGATTGAACCAATTTTTCCTTATTTATGTTTTGAATTTGAAATTAGGTACAGGTATGTATTAAACTACTTTCATTTGACACTGAAAATGGACTTGTACTTGTACGCCGTGAGAATAAATTACTCAAATCAATGTACTTGACTTTAATTACATGTATGTTTAGATCAAAAAGAGAGGTATGGTAAATATTTCACCACCGACGGCGTTCGACTAATTAAGTGGTGTTTGCTTTTTTATTTCAGAAAATCAGAAATCAAAAACTCAGTGGTGAATAGCAGACATCGACACATGTTATCTGAGACTTTCATAAGGTAGGTATTTTAATTTAGACGGTTCAATTTTTTTTTTCAAGCTGTGAATGATTTTTTGTATGCACAATTTCCATATTAAACAAAATTTCAGACCTTCACGACAAAAAATAAAGTAACATCGCACTTGCAGCAGAGGGGATCTTTCCTTGTACGTTCAAAAACTCGCTTAGTGACACTGATAACAGACCATGAATATAAATTCAGTAATTCACTTACCTACCGACTGAAGGAATTTAAAGGTTAGTAAATTCATGCAATAGAAGTGCAAACTTTAAATACCCAACATTTGTGAACTCTTAACATAAATACTCGTATTAGGTAATTTCAATCGCACGCAAGCGTATTTACAAAAGCCAACTACACGAGTCTTATCAAACAGAAATTATTGGTAATTAGGCCAAAAATCAACCATCTAAGCTACCGTACTTCACTCGTATACTGCATTTGCGGCGTAACAACGTCTCCAGCACGTAATCCGAATCATTACTCATGTTTAAATTGCAAATTGCCACGGTCGAATTGCACTTCTCACGTGCCCAAGTATCGCGAAGAATATCCACATTTTAACGCATAAAAACGGACATCCGACACGTACGTTGCGTTACGACCGGTCGACAAACGACGAATAAGGAACATCAACACGTCTGAAACGCATGTAGCAAAATGCTACGTCTTACTTCTCCGGTTCAAGCCATCGAGCGTCAGAGCGGTTACGCTCAATGTACGTCCAATCAAAATAAGAGGGAAAAAACGGAAAACCATGGAAATATTGTCAACTACTCGTAGTATTTCAACTTGGAAATATTATTAAATTTATGCATTACTAAAGGCGTATGATGGCTATAATTCAAGGCGAATAGAACTGATTACGTATAAATACGAACGTGAACGATAAAATTGTTGTGTCATCTTATGACCGCGCTACAATCAATTCGGCTGCACTGGCAACAATTTATTCTTCGCGGAGTCCTTGAATATTACAAAGTTTGACAATGTGATTTGAAGAAAAAACAAATGATTTTTTTCTTCGCTTGAAAAATTTTGTTTATTTTAGAAAGACTGGAAGGCTACCGTGGAAAAATTAGTAGTACAAGGCCTACATATCAAATTACGTTAAAATGATGAATTTTTCACACATCAGGTTTTTTCAGTGATGTATCAAAAATTCACAAAAATAGCAGCTGTATTGAAAGATTTACATGGCGAGACAGACGATTTACATGATTAAAATTTTAAGCGCATTAAAAAATATGAAATAAAATTAGGGAGATGAAAATGGAAAATAAATACAGCTTATGCTGAGTTCTGGCTTCCGCTGCTTTCTGCTTTCTGACAAGCCTAATGATACATGAAATAGCACTGAAAGCAAAGATTTTAAAATATGCAACTTCAAATTAAAATTTTGCCACTAGCGTTGAAACAAAAATATTTTTTGGACAAATAGTGCTACTCAACTTACCTATTTATAATTACCTATATAAAAGGGCAAAATGATCATTTTTACATGACCGGTAAAAAATACGAGGAGTTTATTTTGAAACTGGCACTAGGTAATAATAGTTTTTACAGTTATGATAAGGAACATCAATACTTCACGAGTTTACGCTCATGGGTGTCTTGTGATTTTTATCGGGCATTTTATTTCTTTATCTACGACAACTGTAATGCACACTACTGCCTAAATTGTAGGAAAAAAAACATTACAATCCGTTAATTTATTGTTCCTCTCGACCGTTGCGTGAGAATTCATACACAACGCTTCTAAGAAAGTACTTGGTTTATGAGAATAACTGCTCTCGGTTATTTCAGATTATTATCCGAGTGCTTCAGTTTAGATTAGAAGTTTAGAACTACCTACTTGACTTCATATCTTCTCGTTTTGCTTGCGAAAAGTGCATGAAAAATGTATCGCGTTAGAGGGCCGACTGCCTGGGGATAAATTTTCAAATTTTGAATTTGAGAATGATTTTTTTCTTTAAAAATTGATTCATTACTACCGGGAAAACAATTTTAAAAAATGTTACTCCAAAAAATTAGAACTATTTACGTCTTACCTACTTCGAAAAAATCAAAAAAAAAAATCTATTCCCAAAAAGTGACATTCTCCTTTTCCCAAAAAATTAAAATTGTTTTCTTCCAAAAAAATCATTTTTTTTGCCAGAAAAATTGAAATTTTTTTCCAGTTTTCAAATAAAATGAGTTTTTGTTCGTCCAAAACTACTCCAAAAGACAAAAAAATTGATAAGTTTTTTTTATGCCAAAAAATTGAAGTTTTTTATCCTCCTTGCACGCTCCACCAAATTGAGAAAATTTTTCACTCCAAAAAATTGAAAAAATTACTCCAAAAGAATGAGAAAAATTTTTTATTCCAAAAAAATTGGTAATTTTTTCAAATTGAGAATTTTTTGCTTCTAAAAAATTTGAAAAATTTACTTCAAACAATTGAAAAAAAAATCCATTCGGAAAAAGTTTCAAACTTTCTTTTTTAAAAATATTAGGTAATTTTCTCACGTTTTTCTACACCGAAACCAAAAAATGAAAATAAATGGAAAAGTATTTTTTTTTCGTCCAAAATTTGAAAAAAAAAATTACTTATCTAAGAAATGTCTCAATTTCTAAAAAAATAAGGAATTTTTTATCATTTCCAAAACAATTGAGAAATTATTCCATTTCCGAAAAAAAATTGGAAAATGTTCACTCCAGAAACTTGAAAAATCAATTTATTTCCTGGAAAATTGAGTTTTTTTTATCTTAAATTCAAAATGAAATAGAATTTTTCACTCCAAAAAATCAGAAAAATTTTTATTCCAAAAAGTTGAGAAATTTTTCTATTTAAATCGAAATTAGTTTTCCCTTCCAAAGCTACAAAAAATTGAGGAATTTTCTCACCCCCAAAAAATCAAGTCTTATTTTACTGCAAAATATTGAAAAAATTTTTTACATCAATGGGATTTTTTTCTTGTTTCAAAAAATGAAGGACCTTTTTCACTCCTAAAAGATTAGAAAAAATTTCCCCTTCAAAAACTTTTGAGAGAAATTGAAAAATTTTCTCCAACTCAAAACAACGAAAAAAAAATCCACAGAAAATGTAAAAAACTAGCTTCGCATCTTCGCACCTAAACCCAACGTACTATCGCTCCGTTCGGTTCGCTCACTCCGCTCTCATCCCCAAGATTTCTTGTTTTTTTTTTTTTTTTTTTTTTTTTTTTACAAATTTAAATGAAAGAGGGTAGCCGGGTAAGATAGGTGAATTTC
>FIZV01007505.1:0-11474 GCA_900050545.1 Trionymus perrisii | reverse complement strand
CGGAATTTTCAAAAATTATCATTTTTTTTTAAATTTGTAATTTTCTAAAAAAGTGGCAAATTTTCAAAAATTCTTAAATTTTTTAAAATTGCAAAATTTTCAAAAATAATAAAATTTTTCAAAATTGCTTAATTTTCTAAAATTTTCTAATTCACAAGTTATTAATTTCATAAAAATTATACAGACTTTTCAAAAATCATAATTTTTTTAAAAATTTAGTCATTTTCTAAAAAAAGTGGCAATTTTTCAAAAATCCTTAAATTTTTAAAAATTGCAAAATTTTTTAAGATTTTTGTATTTTTAAAAGCCATAAAATTCATAAAAATTTTGAGTTTTTCAAAAATTGCAAAAATTTTTTAAATCGCTGAATTTTTTATTTCACAAAAATTATTGATTTTACAAAAATTAAAGAATTTTCAAAAATGATCATTTTTTTTAATTACCATTTTTCTCAACGAAATTTTTGAATTTTCAAGTTATGAATTTTTAGTGAACCAGTAATTTTACGAAATTCTTGATTTCAAAAATTGCCACCAATACTTGCTTAATGCATAAACTATCATTTTTTGAGAATATTAAAAAATCATCCCCTCCCCCCGCCCACATACCTTCAAAATATATCAAAAGAAACAAAACTAGAGTCCCATTAAAATCGTATAAAAAAAAGTAGCTATAAATCGACAAAATTATTTTTTTTTCGTTTCAATTTTTAAAAATGTTTAAATTATAAGTAATTAATTTTTTTTTTTGGTACGCAAAATGTGCGGTACTGCACGTTAGAATAATGCCATCAACTTCATCGGCCACAACAGAGAAGGTATTACCCGGAGAGAAATTTCACGGTGTCTTTTAAAATTCGTCGATTTTTTTTCTACCTAGGTATTTTCGCGAATAGGTACTTATTAAAACAAGTTAACGATTCATCATTACGAGCGAGGAGTGACATAATTGGAAACGATTAACGAGCACTAGCCAACAACATTGTTAATTTACAATCGTCTGGCGATGATGTCGGTGAAATGCTGGACCGAGTGAGACATGGTATACGAAAGTTGCCTTCGGTAGTATCCATATTTAGAGGACAGCTTTCCAAAAGGCGCCGCGCCATCGCCAGTCGTACGCGACCAGCGAAGCCGAAGCGAAAACTACTCGTAAATTAAAAATAACAATCGATGAAAATACAATATTTCGATGAGGTGTTATCCAGCATCACAGTGGCGTATGTGTACTGGTTAATTCTGCCGAATAAATAACAACCGGTTTATGTAACTCGCGAGATATTCGAGCAGCGACCAACAGAGACACAACGACACAAACCAGTCGTGTTCCAATAAAAAAAATCAGTCAAGGACCTGGCTGAGCTGACGATGGTTAACGCCGTTCAGCGTACTAAGCCTTACGTACCTACATACGAGTAATATAAGTTCGCTTTAAAATAAATAAAACAAATTCGAACGGGTCGTCGTTCGTGGAATTTGCTGGCTAAAGCTCGAAGAATCGAACCGAATGGCGATGGGTAATTTTCATCATCCCACCATCAGGGCGAGCGTGGATCGAGAAGTCCGCAACGTAGGATGGCTCCGGCTTATCGCAGCATATGTTAATGCGACGAGTAGGTGCATCCGTACGTAACCAAGGTCGCCGCTCGAAAATTAATTCTTTTTGCCGAGGAAGTGTAAATAGATAATGCATGGTATAAAATTGCCCAATTTACTATAGTCAACAGCCAGAAGGAGGCCGCCTCGGCACCATGATGTAACCTGCACTGTACCCGGCTCTCCAGTCTCCATCCAGCATTGTACAATTTATTTGTACTCGTAGGTACCCTCTTGCGAGCAAATGCGAAACGTTTATCGACTCTTTTAATGCATATGCCCGTGTACCTGAAATAAAGCTAACAATTTTCTCCATTTTTTTCGAAACCATACATGGGATACCATAAGTAAATTTGCGACATGAGGAATGATTTGCGTTTGTATCTATGTTAAATGTTTTGTTTTGTGCTGCTACGTACATGTATCGTTATTACGACATGAGCACGTAACATTGGTCGTATTAGAGCGCGCGGAGGCGATGCGACGTATGCGGCACAAGGCCTCGTGCCTCGTTTGCGAGGACCTTTTTACTCGTAACAGACGTTTCCATGTTACCAGTAGCAGTAGCCATCAAGTACTCGTACTACCTAGGTACACGTTTATCATTATTATACCTACTTCATTTTTACCAACATCTTGTCTTGTCATAAGGTATATGTATATGCTTTTAATATCACACTTTAAGCTGACCGACTTCAAGTTGACTCGCCTCATATTCGTTTAATCGAAGCGATAACGCGAGATTTTCCAAAATTATGTAATACGAGTTGTACCTCGAGATGATGAGGAACAGAGGAGTGAAGAGGAGAGCAGAAAAGATGATAAATTAATTGTGCTTTTCATTTTAGAAAACCAGAAAAATTATATATTTTTTACCAAAGAAAAGTGACATTTGAATACAAATAAAGAAGTTTCAAAATCACAATAATAACTTTTTGTCAACATTATTGGTGACTTTTTAATGATATCTGAATTTAATTCTTACTTCGTATACGACTTTTTATTAGAACTGATTTTTTTTTAGATTTTTTATGACATTTGAACTTTAAAAATGAAGAAAATTCGTACACTTACAACGTTTGATTTTAATTAATGACTTTTAAAAATAAAAGTCACAACATTTTTGTGATGTCCAGATTTGAACAAAATTTTTGAAAAGTTCTCGTACCTAGTCGATATTTTAATTTTTGTAAAATTTAAATTCCAACTTTTAAAAACCAAATTCTTGACTTTTCGCCATAAATGGTGACTTTTTTGTGACATTTGAGTTATATCATGAAGTAATGACTTTTTGTTGAAAACAAATTTTTCGTGGCGTGAATTCGAATATTGTGCTTTTTAACAAAAATAAATTTAAAAATTACGAGCTTTTATGACATTTTGACAAGTCACGAATTTTTGTCAATATTTTGAATTCATCATACCATGTGAATTTTAATGTGACTTTTAAAAATTGATATCGGGACTTTTAATGACTTCTACGTTCGAACCATGATTAAAAAAAGAAACAGTGTCAGTGACTACACATAGGTATTTTACTTTTTTGTAAAATAAGTATCATTTTTAATTCAAACTTTTAAAACTTAAAAATCGTGACTTTTATGTGACATTTGAATTCAAATACTGACTTTTTGTCAAAACCAAAATTTTTTAAGATTGAAAAACCAATGTTTAAATTTTAGATTTTTTGTGAAATTTTATTTTAAAATAAATAAAAAATTGTGACTTTTCGCTCAAAAAGTGACTTCTCAGTGACATTTGAATTCAAACTATGGCCTTTTCTTTCGTTAACAAAATCACAATTTTTGGAGACATGAATTCGAATTTGAATTGTAAAAAAATTAATATCCTGACTTTTCGCAAAAATATAATGACTTTTCCGTGACATTAGATTTCAAATAATGACTTTGTCCAAATTGACTTTTTTGGGATATACGTACTTAATGAATTCAAACTGAAAAATAAATGCCAAAAAAATTATGATTTTTTCATGACTTTTGAATTCTAATGATCTTATTTCTGTAATAAATTTCATGACTCTTTGTGCATAACTTTTGTGTTTTGATCAATAAAATTCCAGTATTGTAGTTTTTGGTAAAATTTCAAGTCAAACTTTTAAAAGTCAAAATCGTGATTTTTTGTCAAAATAATGACTTTTTTGTGACATTTGAAGTCGAATAATGATTTTTTTGATAAAATAATATTTTTTGAGGCATATGCATTCGAATTAATTTTTTTTTAAAATCTTTAGAAATTCTTTTCCTTATAAATAAAAATGATTTTTTTTAAATGAATTTTGCTATGAAATACTTAATGATTTTCCAAAAATCAATGTAAAAATTGTAATTTTGTGGCGTTTTGTTTCAATTTATGATTTTAACAAATTAAAATAACTTTTAAACTCCAGACAAAAATTTCAAATGAATTTCAAAAAATGTAAATTTTGAGATCTTTAAATTCAGTATCGATGGCCTTTGAAAAAAAAATTGGTTTTAATTAAAATTGACACCTTTTTGTGAAATTTTACACCAAATTGAAAATTTCTCAAATTTACATATTGCCAAATCCAGTCATTCTATTCAAGTTATCCATTAGTACGTTACGTACCTATCCAACTTACAACGAATCTAGACCATCAAATCGGCATAGTTCCTTCAACTCCTCTCATCAACATGCAGTATGCTCTCAATGTGAACTTATTTCTTCGTAAACAAATCCCTCGAGGGTGTTCTGCGACTGGTAACACTTGGAAGTTGACATTGTTATCAACTTCAACATCTTTTCAACGGGTTGCTTTCCAATAAGCATTGATTCTTGTTCAAACAAAGGCTCGTCGTCCGTATAGGAATTTCGTTAGCTCGTATTTGACGAATAAACAATGCACTGGTACGTGTACGAGTATATATATATATATATGTAATACTCGTATGTGTTTACTTAAAAGATGTATGTTAGCCGAGTATGTAACTGTTTGGTCGACATTTGGTGAAATTTCCTCAACACTCTTGACAACGAATTCATCACTTCGAGTAAAGCACACATGTGCGTACGTACTCGCTTAATCAAAGTGTCCAATCAAGGACCATCGTATAATAATATATCGGTCCGCAATTAATTGTGTAACAGGAGCCAGTGTTCGGTATCGGTACTCTGCAGGGTATACACAGTTAGAGGTACTCGAAGCACCTTTGGTCGGCTCGTGCTCGCACCAATTTACCATTACATCGCGGGCCCAAGTACGAGTACATGTCTTGATAGACACAATACATTGTTGCATAGATTTTAACGAGCATCGTCGTTACATAAGTCTGGTCTCCTTGACTATACGTAGTCGTATTTCGAGAAAAGCAGGCATGTACTTTCGTTTTTTATCAACACCTAAAACCACTAAAAAAAAAGAAGCTATGGTTAAATATGGAACTACATGTACATACATTGTCGTAGGTACAAGTAAGGAAATGAACGACCACATAGATTTTTTCATTTTTGGCGATGAGCACGAACAGTGGTGGATTTAATTAAAATGTTCCCGCCTTGGGCACAAAACTTTTTTCGCTCAATTCGGATTTTGTAAAAAAAAAAAAAAAAAAATTTAAACATTTTCATTTTTTTCCCCACTTTTAAAATTTTATTTTATTTCAGAACAAATTTTCTGAAATTTTATTTTCGAAAAATATTTTTTTTTAAATTGTACTTTTGATCAATTTTTTAATTTTCTTAAAATTTTTGTTTTAGTAATTTTTTTTTCAACTTGTCCTTGTCAACATACTATATTAAAATAAAATATATTTCCTTGTTGAACATGTTTTTTTCAATTTTGGTTTGAAAATTTTTGTCATTTTTCGAAAAATTGTCAAAAAATTTATTTTATATTAAAAGAAATTTTCTGAAATTTTAGACTGTTATTTTTTTTAAATCCTATGTAGGCACATTTGGTCAATTTTCCATCAATTTTTTATTTTTATAATTTTTTTTTTTTATTTAGCTTTTGAACAATTCGATTTCTTTACTGGCATTATGAATAAAATTTGTCACTCCGAGCTCGTGCCTATATTGCCTGTGCCTAAATCGGTCGCTAGTGACGAATGGCCTCTCTCGTCCGCAGGTACCGGAAAACACGTACCGTAACACGAATCCGGTTCATGTCTAAAAGGTGAATTCATCATAAACTAGACCTGCGAGCCTGATGTATTCAAATTTTCCAAACATATTCCAAATCACGATTTCTGTCATCTAGAAAGTAAATTCGCACACGAGACGAGTTCTCTTTCTCTCGTCAATATTATACTTTTATAGATAGGTAGATGCTAATTTGAATACGTATTCGTACATATGCTCGGATTACGTTGAAACTGACGAATTGCCACCAGGCAGATGCTAAATAATACTACGTACTCTGGATCATTGTTAAAGGTCCGATTATAAGAGCACGACAACGATCGAACTCGAACTGCTGCCTTATTACGTAACTTCGGGCTACAATATTTACATTTTTTCAATTATAAATTCGAGTATGGGTTCACAACGAGCCGAAGGGTCGAGCTCTTATGAGGTTTTACCAATATTTGACCCGACTTGATTAATAGGTTCGGCGATATTAGGCCATCACGCGAAATTTCCAACGCATAAAGGGCGCTTCGCATACCATGTCATGTGTCATGTCATATCGGCCTCGGATTTTACTTCAAATAGATAATTTAAAATTTTAATACATCGGACATGCGATATATCTCACCTTCGCATACAGAGAAAAAATACAACAGTAAAGTTGAAGATGTGTTTATTAGGCCGCGAGGATGGGGCACAGCACATTACTAGGACGCGCGAGGATGATACTCTCGGCTACCATATTAGGAATACCTACACATGACGCCATGCCACACACACCTATACCAGCGGAGATCTCGCTCTTATGTAACTTCGAGCACCAACAACCGAGTATTTTCAAGCGTTCCGTTCGTCAATTAATAAAGTCGAACATATTGTGTATTTATAAAAAGAAGAGAATCTTTCCGGTGCTGCGATGGTATGGCAGTTGCTGTACTACATAATATGCTAGGTGGAAATTCAACGAACCGTGAATGAAGGTGGTTCGATGTTTTTGGCGGCTAAAACCACACCGAACGATGCTCGTATCTTTCAACCGCACGAGGAAATTTTCAAATGTCTTGCGCAAATATGCGCCTCGCATCATACTCGTATACATATACTCGTACCTGTAGCACAGCTCTAGCATCATGGCAAAGCAAGGCCTATGTATACATAATACACCATAAGATATAGATACACACGCAAGTTCATTGACATATATAAACAAATAATCGAGTCGTGCTCGTGAGTTATGCGCTGTACACGCAGCTGACTCGTAAAAGCTGATATGACAATGCACCCTCATCAACCAGCGCCATCGCCATATGTCGGCGAGCTGCAATGTGCACAGAAAAACTCTCAAGAGAAGTTGCTGTTCTAGTGGTGCTCTGCCATGTTGATGGTGGAAAGCTGTGTCCAGTTTTATTATAAATACTGCCCAGCGCAAGCACATACGTAGATGTACCTAGACAAATACTACACACTATATACTATATTATACTTATAGTATATTGCAAGTTACTAAATATGGAACTAACGCACGGACAACCCGAGGCGACCTATGTTTCGTAATGTACTATTGTCGTAGTACCTATTTCTTTTCTTTCTACCAATCTCTCTCTCTCTCTTTCTCTATTAATACTATAAAGGTTTAATTGCGTTAAAAAATAACGCATAACGTGCAGTTTCATCCGCGTCCGACGTTATAAATCATACTTTTTAAAAAACAAAAATATGACGTAATTTTTTTCCTATATTACGTAGGTATCCTGCTGTAAGTGAATTGTACATGGTCAGCATCTTCTAAGATGACAGGAGGATGACAGGTGAATTTCAAGAGATTTCTAAGAAAAGAAAATGATGCACTATGAAATTAGAAAAATTTGACAAAGTACCTAAAGGTTCAAAAATCGACATTTGATCAAGTTTATTTTTTTTAATGAATTCGATCAGTAAAAACACATTTTGGATAAACCACACCCAAAAAAAAAAAAATGGTTTTTGGCAAATTTCTAACTAAAAATTTTTTTGAGACGAGAAATGACTTTTGACTAAAATTACTCCTAAAAATGACTTTCGTTTAATTTTCAATTAAATCCAAGTAGGTAATAACTGTTGTAAAGATTTTACCAGAGAAATAAATTTTGACTAAAAATGGCTCGAAAAACAATTTTTGTACATTTTTTGAAAAAAAAAATACCAAAATATCATGTTTGGAAAAAGTTGACTAGAAAGTGACTTTCGAATGAATTTGACAAAAAATAATTTTCAAATTTTGCCAAAATCTGACCAAAAATCTGACTTTAAGACTAATTATTAAAGTGACTTTTGAATAAATTTGATGAAAAAAAAATCCAGTAAAACTAAAACGAGAATAATCTTTGCCCATTTTTGACAGAGTCTGATCAAAAACATGACTTATGGAGTTATGGATGACCAAAAAATGACACTTTGACGAATCTGACTAAAATATCGTAAAAGTGACTTATTGGTTGAATTTGACAATTTTTTTTCCAATTGTTGGCAGAATTGACCAATAAATGACGCTAAGAATGGCTGGAAAAATTACAATCAAGTCCGATACCTACAAGCATAATTATTTTAACATTATTTTTTACAGAGTTTGATCAAAAATATAGCCTAGGTATGACCAAAACGGACTTTTTTGCGAATTTGACAAAATAATAATTTTGTATTTTTGACCGAATCTGCGTGAAATATCATGTTTGGAAAAAATTGACCAAGAAGTGACTTCTAAAATAATGAATTTGGCAAAAAAATAACTTTCAAAATTTGGCAAAATCTGACCAAAACATGTCCTAAAGAATTGACTAAAAAAATGACATGAAATAAAAAACTGATTACCAAAATTGACATAATAATTTCTATAAGGTTTTTCAGAAAGGCTGGTCAAAAGCATGACTCAATGATGACCAAAAAAATACTTTTTGACAAATTTGACAAAAAAATATTTTTGGCCAAATTTTAATAAAATATCATTTTTGGAGAAAATTGACTGAAAAGTAACTTTTAAATGAATTCGACAAAAAAATACTTTTCCAATTTTGCCAAAGTCTGACCAAAACATGTCTTTAAGAATTGACTAAAAAAAAATGTTTTTGGCGAAATTGATGAAAAACAAGAAACTTGTCATCAAGATTGACAAAAAAAAATTCTGTAAGGCTTTTCAAGGAGTAAATATGACCACAGACATGCCCCAAGGGTGACCAAAAAACTTTTTTTGACAAATCTGACTAAATTTTTACATAATATAGAAAAAGTTGACTTATGGTTGGATATGACAAATTTTCTCAAATTTTGGTAGAATTTGACAAAAAATCTACTCTTGACTGAACCTGACTAAATATAATGTTTGGGAAAATTTAATCAAAAATTGACTTCTCGATGAATTTGCTAAAAAAAAAAATGAAAATTTAGACAAAATCGGTCAAAAAATATGCATCCAAGATTGACTAATGACAGAAAAAAACGCCACCGAAACTGACATGAAAAAAAAATTGTGAAACTTTTGACTGAGTCGTTCAAAAATATGATCTAAGAATGACTATAAAAATGAATCAGGGCAAATTTAACAAAAAACACGATTTTTAAACAAAAATGACCAGTGATCAAAAATATGACTTTGGGGCTGATTAAAAAAGTGACTCGGTCAAAAATGACAAAAAAAAACATGATTAGGAAATTTTGAAACAAAAATAAATACAATTCTTATTTGACTTCTGGATTTTACGACTGGATAAAGAAGTTACTTGGCAAACTTGAAAAAAAAAACCTTGTAGGTGCTACTTAGGACACGAAATTATTTCAATTTTTGACCGAATCTGACCAAAAACATGATTCAAGGAGTGACTAAAAATTATTTTTAGGCGAGTTTGACCAGAAATATACGTTGAAAAAAATCTATTAAGTAAACTGAAATTTGAATTTGATGAAAAATATCACCCTAATACAAAAGATCAATCTAATCAACTCCATCCGAGACCCCTTCCTGACCGGGTGTAATAATCTAGTAATTATACACACCCTGAAAAAAAAAACTCTTTCAGCTAAAACTGGGTCCAACCCAAAGAATAATTTTCATTCGAATAAATTTGAAGAAAAACACGGTTTTTGGTCAAATCTGACCAGAAACCTGACTTTAAATGTTCTAAAAATGTGACTTTGGGACGAATTTGATAAAAAAAATGACTTTTAACTAAATTTGTTCAAAATTAATTCTTTTTACTTTTGGTCGAAACCTGATTGACTGCACAATTGCCTCTAGATTTTCGACTGAACTCGACAATTTCTCAGTCTAAAATACAACCAGAGACGTCTCACGGGTATTTCCCTACCCCCAAAATTTAATTTTAACCATACACCACTCTACAGAGGAAGCAGTTACCACGCACGAACGGAACTCCTCATCAACTTGCGTAGGTAATTACACGCGCAAAAACCGCGACCGTTTAGAAGGAAAACAAAAAATAAACAATAATCAACGCTAGGTACATTACAGGAACCCACACGGTCAACGGGCCGGGTCCTCTGCACACGTTTCCAGCCATTAAGCACGTCCTTAACGAATATTTTATAATTTTAGAGGCTTCGTAAGTCTCTAGAACGTACATGATTGACGTCTGTATTCGAATACGAATAAACGAGTACATACACAACCTGCGGTCATCACCGCGGAAAAAATCTGGTCATTTCCAAAATAGGTACTGGTACAGTTATACACGGGCGACCTTAATACGGTAAATTTGCGCCCTGTGCCCTACACAGTCTTCGATATACCCCGACAGAATATTAATCGTTGACAAATAGTTCGACCGACGTAAGTATCATTAATTACAGGCAGATTTAATGCAGATCGTTGTACGAGTAATATACGTGAGCCAGATAATCGATTTTGTTTCGACGAGGGAGAGAAAGAACGGGAGGAGTGATCGACGTTCGCTCAGAGAGCTGTCAGCATTATGTCAGTGATGCAGTATAAACTGATCGGAAGAATAGAATGGTTAGGTTTCGGTTCGTTTGACTTTCCTGCGTAGTACATAATAACTAATAAGTGTTATGGATTTGGTTGGTCTGCGTTGCGGTCAGCTAGAAAAGATGGAAACGTGCGTGTGAAGATGAAAGGGTTTCAGAGTCTCTTCTTGCGTTCGTATGAATAGAAAAGGACAACTGAAAACTCCGCGCAGACGCTTGAATTACTTTAAATGCATATAAGAGGGATGGGTGGATGCGGGATGACACGCTGAGGTGTTGAAAGGGTTTAATTTACCAAGCCGGACAAAGATGTTAAGAAATGGTATGTTCTCGAGTTGATCTTTGATCGATAAATTAGCTGAATGTAGCAAAGTCCAAGATCTCAGTTGATGGACTAAAATTATTACAGTTGGTATCTCTGTCTACGAATACCGCCAGAATTGCAGCCCCTTATTTTTATCCCCTCAGCTCCAGTGGCGATTCTGAGAGGTAAAAAATAAAGAAGTCCGAAAATTGATACATTACAGTGTCATTTTTTCAAAGGGGGAAGAGGAGTGTTTTATGGAATGAATTGAAAATTCAATTTTTTGAAGAACTGTACAATTTAAAAAAAAATCAAGGATTAGAATTTCTTTAAAATTCAGAGTAATTTTTTTCACATTTAAAAAATTTATTGAATTGTCTCACGGGCGAAGCAACGGGTGACAAGGGAGGGCATCCCCCTGGCGGGTTGGAGTTGGCAAAAGTTGGCAATTTGAGTGTCAAGTTGGCAAATTGGCATTGTTGAAATTTTTGTAA
>FIZV01007503.1:0-14480 GCA_900050545.1 Trionymus perrisii | reverse complement strand
TAATGGTGTTTTGATATTATGCAACCCCTCAATACACAAAACTCCCATAGCTCTATTTAATCCGGATAACGTGTAGTCTACTATCTTCTTGGTATTCGAATTGTTTGAAAAAGAATCGCAAATTACCACCATTGTACTCGATTGCTTTCTTCGTGCGACTTTCATTTCTCGGATCTGCGAGTTCATAATTGTGATATCTAATGTTTTATTTGCGATTACTGTACACTGCATTTAATCGAGTGTAATGAAGAAATTAAAAAAATACTCGAGCTGTCACCATAAAAGTGACATTAAATTTAATACCGTTCGCATGTATAACTTACACCGAGTAACTCTGGCCGATAAAATCGTTATCGAGAGTTATGTATCTTGTAAAGAAATTTTCTTCAACCAACAATATCGATTGAACACCACATCACGCTGTTTTGCGATCAGTTATTAATTTGTTGCGTTGCATCGCGGTTCTTTATTTTTATATTTTCTTATTTGAACGTTTTTAAATCGCATTTTCTATGTGTAACGTTTTCTCTTATCCCATCTTCATTTCTAGGGTATCCGATTTTACAACAGTGTTTTTACTACATTATTCTGTAATCGTTACAATATTGCCATTAATTTACAAAAATTTGGATCCGCAATATATGGCAAAAAATTAATTCTAAAATTTGGTAAGTAGACAAAATAAAAATAACGTTATAAAAACATAGAGAGGTATGGTATAGATCCTATGCGTAAACTCGAAAAATTAATTTTTTGATTTTTTTTCTCATATGAAAATGATCTTTAAAAACGAATAAAATGGTTTAATTTTTACATTTCTGTAGCTGAAAGCCAGGATGAGGCAACTCCAAAACAAACTTGAGACTTATGGGGGATTTTTTTTCTTTGAGAACGTGTATTAAAATAGTCAGTGGAGTAGAAAATGGTAGTTTCTGGTAGTTTTCTCAAGAAACTACCGTTTTCTACTCCACTGACTATTTAATAAACGTTCTCAACGTAAAAAAACAAACAATTTCTAATCCTCCATAAGTCTCAAGTTTGTTTTGGAGTTGCCTCATCCTGGCTCTCACCTACAGATTTATGGTACCTATCTGCGTCGAATAGACGAATCGAATATTTTTGCAGTACCCTGTACTATGACTTCAAGTTCAAGTACTTTGTGTATACGTACACAAGTACATATTTTTTTTTGATTTGTCAATCAAAATTTCACCGCAATGTACCTCGGTGTCAAACCACGAAGTTTTATCACTTCAAAAAGCATCCATGTTGAGTATGCTGCTCAACATTTTTTTGAGTGTACTTTGCCACTCTGTTTTGTTCGAAAATGCTTCCCGTAAACAAGCCAATATCGTTCATAAACCAAAATTAACTCTTCATCATAAATAGTTATCACATACACGTGTTCAAATCGCTACTTATACTTAATTCAGAGAACAAAGAAGCGATGCGATGAATGAAAGATTTTTCTCTGGCGAGATTCTATTTCTACACCTAACTTGACCTAGGTAAATAAAAACGTCCTTGTACCTATTTTCTTACACAAATCTTTCTCGGGCATTTCTTTTCTTATGTTATAGGTACTTTATTTTGATAGTTGAAAAGTTATTTCAATAGTTGAATGTTGCAAATTTCAGGTCACCTGATACTTCACTCACCTATCCTATATACCTACTTGTCTCTCCGTACGGAGACGCTTCACATTAATGGGCTGAAAGGAAATATTTGTGAATATACATGTAAGTATCTGTCAACTGGCATTATCATGTAGGTCTAGGTATCTCTATGTGAGTAAAAAGTTCAAAAACTTAGGTACTTAAATGGGTACCTACGTAACATTGTAAATAAGTAAGTAATTTCAAAGTTTTTTCCCTCGTTTTTTTTTTTTTTTTTTTTTTTTTTTGAAATATACCTAAGTTTACATAAGAAAATCAATTTTTATTGATTAAGTTATGAAAACAGAATAGGAAAAAATGATCAATACCCATTCATATCCTTTAGGTACTCTCGAACGAATAAATTACCTATATATAAAGATGGGTCACAGTTTCAACTTATCAAAAGTTTGTAAGGAAGGGATCAAAAAATGTAGAATGACCACATGATATGGTGTGAAACATCAATCTAGATATTCGGCTTCAGTTTTATTCCTCCTCTTTTATCAAATATTATCATCTTCTCGTCTTGGTGACTATTTTTTTTTTTTTTTTAAAGATACCTACCGACTTAATTAACCATAATTTTATTTGGCAATTTCCGATTCTTGGTAAAAAAATTATAGCATAGGTAGGTAATGCTGATAGGTAATGTACTCAATCAACCTTGCGATGAGTTCGATTTTATTTTATTTTTTTATCAATTTTTACGCAATAAAAAAAACATTGTGATTAGGTAAGGCAAATGATGATAATTCTTCAAAATCTGTAATTTTTTAATAGATTCGATGAGTAAAGAAATCCGCCAACAAAATGTTGAAAGTAGTCGGTGCTTCATGGTTTCAAACGGTGATAAGTTTCTTAATCGTTGTTGGAATTTTGTTATTCGGAGTATTAATTAATATTATATGCAGAACCCAAAAGTACGTATAAATAACGCATAAACCTCAAGCCATCGACTAGACGCGGACGTGCATAGGTATTTATCAATTTTCAACTTTTTTTACGCTACGTTAGTCACGAAGATGATGGAAAATATGCAGCTACAGTTACATGGAATCCAGAAACGGAACAATTCGACATCGAATTATTGGGCCAGAATAATGATCCAAAAAGTATCAATCGTGGAATTGCCAGAGCTTATTACCAACCAGATATGCAAAAAACAGGGTAACTATCTAATGTTATTAACTGATGCAAATACACGGTGGAGGGGAATGACGGAAAGGGGACCTACTCAATTTTTTCGAAAAAATTATCGGTGTGAGATTTGTTCTTAGGAATGGTGAAAATAAATTCAGATTATTTTCAATACGCGATCATTGTTAAAAATATTATTTTGAAAAATACATTTCAGATGGGCTATTTTGGAGATTGAGACAAACGGCATATATCCAGATGAAGATCAAGCCTATGCAGCTGGAATATTAGAAGGTAGTTTATCTTGGCAACACATTTATTGGCAATGGAAAAATACCATAAAACATGTATGCAATGGTAAAAAGGAATTCTGTACCGAAATGAGGTCATTTTTAGAACATAACACTGCAGCAATCAGAAGGAAAGCAAGAGCCAATGATAGATCAGATCCGTTTTGGCACCAAGTTGGTTTTTGTCTAGTAGGTAATAGGTATTACGATAAAGATAGCGCACCTGATATGATTTTTTTTTCATAGGTCAACCTTTTCTACACTCAGTTAGCTGGAATTGAATTTGGATGGAGATATGAAGTTCGTCGAAACAAGCAGTCTTTTGAAATTCCATTTTTGGATTTTTTGTAAGTATATACTTGGTACATACCTAGTAGGAAATGTAGTTGAGTACCTTTATGTAGGTATTACCTACATAAAGGTACTCAACTACATTTTTTTTTGTTCTTACATAATATGCAGGCTAATATCTACTTTGGTGCGACGTTCGATTAAGTACGTACCTATTGTTGTATCTATAGTTGTATCTAATGTACATGGTCGGCAACTTCGCAGTAGCTCAAGTGACCGAGATACACCCCTAATGTCAAAAATGAAATGAATTACAACCTAAAATGCAAAAAATTATATAAGTGCATATACACTACTTATTAAAATCTTTATTTTTTCCAGAGACAAAATTTCTCTATTTTTATGGAGGAAAAATTCATCCGCTTTTTTTGTTGTTTTTTTTTTTGGAGGAAAAATATTTTTTCAACTTTTTGGATTGAAAAATTATTTTAAACACAAAACTGTTTCAATTTTTTGGAGTGATTAAAAAAAAATTGAATAATAATGGGCCTAATTTTTCCAATTTTTTGGAAATAAAAATTTTCGTTTTGTTAAATTTGGAGAAATTTTATTTTTTTAAACTAAAAATTTTTTTATTTCTTAGAACTAGGTAAAAAGAATCATTTTTTGAACTAAGTAGAAAAAAATCTCATTTTTTGAAGGGAAAAAACCTTAGTTTCAGAGAAAAAATCTCTTGTTTTTACTTTTTATATACAAAAAATATGATCTTTTTTGAAGTGTAGAAAAAAAACCTCCATGTTCATTTTTCTAGTGGAAAAATTTCTTCATTTTTTTAGAGCTAAAATATTTTTCTAATTCTTGGAGAAATGAAAATGAAATCATTAATTTTTTAGAGAAATAAATTTGTAACTTTTTTTGGAGTATGCAAACAATTTCTCAATTTTTTTGAATAACAAAATTGTTTCAATTCTTTGAATAAAAAATTAATTTCTAGGAGTGAAAACTTATTTATTTATTTATTTTTATTTTTTCTGAAATTAATAGGTTTATTTTTTTCAAGCAAATACTCGTACAGTAACTATATTTCTTATTTTTTAGGATATAATAAATCTATCTCAAACTCTGGAAAAACAACTCTTCAATTTTTCGTTATAAATTGGAATAAAAAATTGAGTAAAACAAATTTTCACCTCTTCCGAAAAAAATTGAGCTATATGTAGGTACTTAAGTTTCATACCCTACTAATGAAAACGTATGTTTCTAGGTGGTTGAATATTGCATCCGACATGAAAGATTTCCAAAAAATGGCTTTCTCTTCAAATAATAATTCTTATAATCAATCACCGGCTGCAATGACGTTACTAAAATTAATCTCCTCTAATGAAAATAAGTTTTTGCTCGCCCATGCTTCTTCAGGATTGTAAGTTGAGCTTGTTTTTCTTTCTCCAATTTGGACTGTGGGTGGTCTGAATAATTTTCTTCAAATTGTTCATTTCGTTGTAACGCAGTTACAGTTCTATGTTGAGAGTTCAGAAAAAATACGAATTTCACTATCATCTGACAGGTAGGAATAACTGAAATCAAGCAAATCTTGAATAGGTATTCTCAATCTCAATTCTCAACTACCTAGTTATACCTACTTGTATCAAAAATTAGAGCCCAGGTATTCGTTAAATACTGTAAACTATCTCTGTAATAGGTAAATCAAATTCAGAAGCAGTACCTGGAAGAACCATTTCATTCACTTCCTATCCTGGAGCAATTCATTCTCAAGACGATTTTTATCAAATACAAATAGACGATGGTTCAGCAGTTACAGTGACTGGAACAGCTTTATTGACCATTGAATGGAACGATGAGCAAACAAAGAACGATTATCAAGTAAAATTTATAACTAATTACCTATTGATACGACTATAGCTATATTAAGAATTTGAAGTTTAGGTTGTTGAATATCATTTATTATGATGAGCACAAATAATTTACATAAATTTCCAACTTACTTACAATTATTTATTTTTTAAAGGTATTATTAGGACCACGTATTATGGCAGGAAACAGATTGTCAAGAAATGGAAAAATATGGAGCTACAACGTCGGTAGACACCAAAGTGGAACCGGAAATAAACAATGGTTACATATTCGTACGAAAAACGATCATATATATTTATGGGTGCTGGAACAAACTCCTCAGAAAGTCATAAGTAAAGATGAAACAGAATTACTAAATAAACAAGGGTATTGGATAAGTTGTGGTATACCTTATTACAAGGTTGGTAAATTTTATTTTATTTTTATAAAATGTTTCGCAATGTTCTTTCATTTTTGCTTTCTCGAAACAGCATGGTAATGAAATTGAAAACGACAGCGGCGAAATTACTCAGCATCATGCTGGTCATGCTCCTTTGAAAAATATTATGCAGGTTTTGCGCGAAGGGCAGCAAAACGTTTCCGATATACATTCCTTAATTAATCTCATGAGAGGTCCGGAATTAGCCATATCTGGAAGAACCGACTTACACGACTCGATTGTATCTCGCTCCTCAGTCGATTCTGCTGCATCCAACAGTAAACAGAGTAAATCAACGTCAAAAAGTTCACTTCAAGATACCAAACCACCAACACTTCCATCTCGTATTCAAAGTTACATGAAAATTCCTAATTCTGATTCAAATATAAAACACAATTTTAGCCTAATTTATAATTCGTCTTGGTTAAAATTATTCAATTTAAAAAACGATGTCTTATTGACTTCCATTCCAAAAGAAAAACGTAGTCCAGGTAACATTCAACCTAGTATTCGTCACGATAAAATTGTAACTTTGCAACGCTCAGAATTTGAACTTAAAACTCTTACAGTTAATAGAGTTAAAGGTATTACCAGCGAGACAAACTCCAATATTAATCGTTCCTCTAGTGGTGGATATTCTTTATTAACCATAGACGGGGTGATTGACTTGAAATTGACTGATACAAATGAAAAATTTTTAGCAGTAGCAGGCCCTCCCTTCAATTTAAAAAATAAATTAAAAACCATAGAGCCATTTCAATGGTCTAAAAGTCCTATTAATTATTTACCACACTATGGCCAAGCTGATATATGGAAGTATGAGCCAGTAGAAGCAAATTTCGTTTGGGATTAATGTGTTTGATAGCTTGATACAAAATAATTTATTGATATACTTAGGTACAAAATGTAAACTTTTATTTCAAACTGAGCTTGTAAAATATATTTTTTCATAGTTACTTACTTTCTGAATAATTTGTGTTTACCTAGTGTACTATGTAGTGCCCACTACCCAGGTACTGGGTAGGTATGCGGATTTACTGACTTTTAAAGTTATTTTACCTCATATTATTTATTTATTTACTTACTTATTTACTTACTTACTTACTTACTAGATTTTACTGTTGGTATTCAAGTTGAAAAACGATGTACTTATCTAGCTATATCAAACGCAGATAGCTAGTACCTAATACCTATGTAAATTGAAAAACAGAAGCTGACCTTTGGCCATTCACTGCTCACAATTACGATCTGCATCAAACTTTGATCTACAAAATACAGATTACATCAACTCTATTTTCATAGGCAATTTAATTAATCTTACTCTAGGTTCAAAGATTACGTATTAGTATTACAAATATTTGCAGAATTGAAAAAAATATCGTATGAATTCAACTTGACAATCAAAGTTTAGGTAATGTGGGGTAGGTACTAGGTAGGCAGAAAGTCTATAACTATAATACTTTAAAGTAGATTAGTAATAGTCCTAGTACCCAACAGATTAAGGCAAAATTATTTGTTTTATCAATATGAGTCATTCGAAAGTTACCGTTGGAATGGAATTTAAAATGATACCTGACAAAAAATGAAACAAAAAAATATTGATATGATTGCACGAACCAAGCCGGAACCGCAATCTGCGAGAGAGTATAATAGAAGACTCTTTATTACCGAACAAACTCGAAGATGTACGAAAGTGACCGATAAACGTCTGCATCTGATAAAAATATTATTGGTGTTTATTAAAATTTAACATCTGTTTTGTGCTAAGTAAGAGAAATCGTCATTAATTAATCGAAATTTAATTCAATTCAGTTGTTTGAAAATTTACATGACTATTTGAATTTGAAATCGAATCGTTCTCGCTGGTGGATAGCAAATCGTTTAATTATCAATGTTACTCACTCAATAATATTCGTTATCAGCGATTGTGAATTTTTTTCAGTTACCTACCATTATATTATACAATTTCAATGGATACCTTAAGGTAATATTTCTAGATTTCTACTTCATGTTGTAACTTTATCGTATTAATAGTTGAAATGGAAAACTTCGGGTTTCACTGAGAATTTGATTAATATTTACAGAGTGTATATTATAACGTGGAATGTTGCTACACGATCACCAGATGAAAGTATGTTAGATCTATTGGATATCAAGAGGTTTAAAAATAAGGATTGTCTTCCAGATTTCTACGTAATTGGGTGAGCATTTCAATAGATATAAATATATACATATTTGTCCGTATTATTATGTTTCATCTTGTTACTTTAAATCATAGGCTGCAAGAAGTGAAATCACAGCCTCAAAATTTTGTAATGGATGCATTTTTCAATGATCCGTGGACTAATGCTTTCAAGTAAGTTGATAAATATTCTACTATTTCAATCTGTTTGTTTAAGAGACTTGCTGCTTTTGATCGACTGTAATACTGACATATTTTTAACGTCGTTTTTTCACTTTCAGAACAGCTTTAGCACCTTACGATTATGTAAAGATAAAGACTAGCAGATTGGTTGGATTACTTCTGAATATATTTTGTTTGAGAAAGCACGTAGTCCATTTGAGAGATATTTACACAGAACAGACTCGAACAGGTCTAATGGGATTTTGGGTAATCGTGTGTTTTCAAATGTTCTAATTTTTCTTGTTTTTTCGATTATTAATTTATGTAAACTTTTTAAATAGGGCAACAAAGGAGCAGTTACTACTCGTCTTCAGATTTATGGTTGCTCTGCTTGTTTTGTAAATTGTCATTTAGCTCCTCATGACAATTTCGTTAGAGAAAGAATAGACGATTATAATACAATTTTACAAGGGCAAAAATTCACTGTTAAGGATACAACTACAATATTGTTTCACGAGTAAGTAATGAGGTGAACGTCGCTACTCTAAACATTAGATAGTGAAATAAATTTACTTGATATTTTATTTCAGTTATGTATTTTGGTTTGGCGATTTGAATTTTCGGTTAAACGACGAAAACAATTTACCTGCTAATGTGATAATTAAAAAAATCGAAAGTAACCAAATAGCTCCTTTATTAGATCATGACCAATTGAAACAAGTTATGGCTAGTGGAGAAGCGTTTAGTGAATTGATCGAAAACGGTCCAACGTTTCAGCCAACATATAAGTACAATTTCCATTCTCTGTCTTATGATTCCAAGTCAGTATTTTCATCATTTTTGATGTATTCATTTCTCGTGATTATTAATTGATTCTCGTTCAAAATGTAGACGGAGACCGGCGTGGACTGATAGAATTTTGTACAGAGTGAATAAATTCGCTTACGAAAATATCACACTTGACATAAAACAAATCAGTTACAAAAGTTTTGATCAGTATTTACTTAGTGATCATAAACCGGTTGCTAGTGAGATTATGATGAAGGTAAATTTACCTGTCGAACGATTGTAATAATAATGTATTATTATGATTATTGCGTTAGACCCAAAACTTGTTCTAATTAACTTCGAAACTCGTTTGATAATTTTTCGCGTTACAATTATGACGTAAAGCATTAAATTTAATGAAATTTTCATTTTTAGTATAGTTACTACACTTCTTTCTGTTAATAAGAAAATTCGATGTTCGATGCTGTTATAGGTATTCAGTAACTACACGGAAAGACAAGTCGAACTGAAACCAGTAGATAATTGGATAATTGATAGTGAAAATAAAGCCATCGTAACCATGGAAGCAGATGTCGTTCCTTCCGACTGGGATTGGATTGGCGTATTTAAGGTTATAATTGATCCAATTCCTATAAATGTACTCGTGGATTATTTTAAAACCATAAATGTTTATCTAATTTCAGGAGGATTTCACTGGTTTGGATGAGTACGTAACGTACGTGTTTTTACCCATTGGTAGCAATGAGAATTCTTCTAATGATGCTGCGTGCGAAAAGGAAAGCACTGTTTCCACAAGTTCTGCCATTCATAACCCTTCCACAGCATACATAGTTACCTTTCCAGATACAGCTATTCGTGCTCCTGGGAATTACAGATTGTTATACTTCACTAAAAACTCCGATAGTGTTTTAGGTATGTCGGAGTGTTTTACTGTTGAAGAACCTTCTGGTTCTAGAGTGCCTATGGATTGGTGACAAAAACCGTATGTAGGTGTACGAGAGTATAAATTTTAGTACATCTACAAAAACAAATTAGAATTCCTAAATTTTTTAAAATTTCTTTGATAAAGTGATTTTTCTTTCAATGAGGCGTACTTTAGGGTTTATTCACATTCATTTCTGTATAGGCTGCATTTTAATGTTTTGGAAAAGCAATCGTAACTTTTCATCGGCTGCTATAGTTGTAATTCAAGACGTGAAGTTCATTTTTTATGCCATTTCTTCAAACATCTAATGTACGTATTTTTTATTTTCACGTCAATATTTCGGGGAAAAAATGGTCTACATTTTTGATATTAGGTGGAGGGATATGTAGGTGAAAGTCTTACTTAGTGAATGTAAAAACTCCCTAGGGCATTGAACTGACGTATCCTCATGATTAGGAAACGTCGCATACAAGAACAGATCACTACGATCATCGTTGTGTTGTGCGTAGTAAAGATTTGCCTGGGCGTTTGTTAACATTTTTTTTGAGTGATACAATTGTCAAGAAGTTTGGTGTATATGTGCACAGTGCGGTGCTTGTGCATAATTATTTTAAAAGTTATCATTTTTTTTTTTAATATACCTACATTCCGCTTTAATGTAAACTATTAGCCCATCCTATTTGTGTTATGTTACCTATTATAAACATTACCATATTTGCGGTAATTGGTGTAGCTTACACCGAAAATTTCTTATTTTTAATACTCACAGTTTTTCAGTTCCTTTTATGAAAAATCTTACATGGGTATTGACTGTTTATACATAGTACTTTATTTTTAAAATATAATTTTTATACTTGACTGGACACATTGCGCTAACGGTAGTATTTTTCAATTGACTTTAAAACATAATATTATTTATGTTGTAATTTTGCTTTTTATACATAAATAACTATGCAATTTTAGCCGAGCATTGACTGTTTATGAACACTCGTTTTTTAAATCCTTTATTTTTGTTGTGGTTGTTTTATTCTATTGTTATTTTTGTAATTGTTGCGTTTGGTTTTGTGTTGTATCTCAGTTGTGTTTATGAACGTTTGTAAATATAATTTTCGATGAACAGGGAATAATTTTTCCTGTTATTATTCGTTTTGCCATCTACATACTTCCTCTGTGTGTAACTCTGTGTAAGTAAGTAGCCAAGTAGAAGTACATTTATATGAAAGGTTGAAAAATATTTGTAGGTACAAAAGCTAATCGTCATCTTCATTTCTATCTTTTCACTGTTTGTACCTGCATTTGAATTTGAAATTACCAGTATTATGATGCTTTGATGATAATGAGTAAAAACTTTAATAACACACTTACGTCCACGTGTCTAATGAAATTTCTGGAAATTTCGTCAATAAAGTTTTTACAAAATTACGAAAATGTCAGATAACGACTTTTATTTTAATTTTTTAAATAAATTATTGTGGTGTGGTAAAATGGTAAAGAATAGAAATTGAGAATATGAGTTTGTAGCTCAGCTGTTCTGTCAAGTTCTGTTGAATTCTTCATACGTACTATCGTGCAATTACGTTCTTATTTCATAAAATGATTCATAAAGCGAAACGAGAAATAGAATCGGAACTCGGTGTATTTATATACAAAGTCGTTCTCCACTGTGATGACTCATCACGTCACCCTGTTTATTGTTCAAAATAATCGTTCATTGCAACGTTTTTACAAGAAAAAAATAATAATAAATACTTTTGTCATTATCAATCAATACAAAAATTCAGATTGAACTGTTGTCGTTGTCAAAATTGATAAGAATTGAAATTTGTATTTTTCGAATGCTCGCTTCTGCTTCTATTTGTTTTCTCTCGATGATTACAACGTTGCTCGTGAAAATTGGAAGTGAAACATCAATTAGTTAAGTGATATTCTCGCGATACCCGTTTAATGATCTGGAAGCTTTATTTATAATCAAATTGCATCATTGTTGGCTGGAATAATGCCTCGAATGGCTTCGAAAAAGAATCTTCTTAATACCGAAGAAATTGCCGAACAGTATCCTTTACATACACTTGTGTGGTGTAACAACGCCGAAGCTTTGCACGAAAAGCTCACCGAAAACAAGGTATTTATTTTTGAATTGCCGGGAAAGTGATTGTATTTGACCATGGCATATTGCATTATTTTACTCAGATTTCACGGTATTTGCAAATAAAATGTTCGTTTTTTGCCGTAGGATGATATTGAGAAGAAAGATCCTAGAGGAAGAACTGCTCTAATGTTAGCGATTACTTTGAATCATTTTGATTCTGCATTAGTTCTTCTCGAACATGGCGCCAATGCTAATACAGAAACGAATGGATGGTCGGGTATGTCATTACCTGCCTCTTACGAAGGATCGTGGAAAAAATTATATTGATTTTTGCCTTATTAAACTGTTGTAGCTGTTCAAGAAGCTACTGTAACTGGAAACAGAGAACTAATCAAATTAATTATAGAACGACGTAACTACCAAAGAAAATGCAACCAGTTTGGGGGCATTCCTCAGCTTTTATTGAAATTAAAAGAAGCGCCTGATTTCTACGTTGAAATGAAGTGGGAATTTACAAGTTGGAGTAGGTTACAAATTCGGAATATTGTGAAATAAGTTTTTTTGTTGACGGTTATTAAAAGTATGTAATCAATTTCTTTTAGTGCCATTAGTAACCAGAATGTGTCCAAGTGATACGTATCGAGTTTTCAAACAAGGTTCAAAAGTACGAATTGATTCAACGTTGATGGGATTTGAAGAGCTTAAATGGTTGAGAGGCAATTCTAGTCTGATTTTTCAAGCCAATGGTAAGACTTTCTTTGTGTGTGTGAAATGAAACATTAAAATTTCATAAAGTTATTTCTCGTAGATAATTTCGGAACGATGATTGAATTAGATCATAATACGCAAAAAGTGTATTATGATAGACGCGCTTTTGTTGCACCGGAGGATGTGTCCCAAGTTAAAGATGGCTCAGAAACGTTACGAGCACGAGTGACCAATCCTATAGTTTCATCGTTCATTGATACGGAAAAAATTAGTTTTGAAAGGTAACGAAAAATTTTTAATTTAACCAATCGAATTGTTACAATTTTATTGTTCTTCTCATTTAGAAGCAAAAGTGGAGTATGGGGATGGAGACAAGATAAAACTGAAACTATCAACGGTTATCCTTGCAAGGTATTCAGTGCGAGTAATGTAGAACTGATCACGAGGACAAGAATGGAACATTTACAACCCGAAGATAAAGATAAGTTCCGAAATAATGGAAACGTTTTACAAAACATTCTGGGTTTCGGTGAAAAAGAAGATGATGCGCAAGAAGAAAGTCAAGTAAGTAACGATCGTTGAACTGTGTGAATGTGGATCACTTCTCCTTAATTTCATCGGCATGTACAGCGTTCAGATAATGCGGAAACTGGAGGTAATGTCACTTTACACGAATATTTTACCGAAGGATATGATTTACAAGGCAGAGATATTGGTGTTCCCAAAGACCTCTCGACCAAAATACGAAAATTCAAAGTAAACTATATTCTTCATCAGTTTTTCTTCGGTTTTCGCATTGATTACTTGTTAACTCAATGATGAATTCTAACTGTAGGCCAACTTATGGTTATGCAAAGATTATCCTTTAAGCTTACAAGAACAGATAATGCCAATTGTCGATCTTATGGCTACTTCCAGCTCCAATTTCGCTAAATTGAAAGACTTCATAGAAATGCAACTTCCAGCTGGATTTCCTGTAAAAATTGGTCAGTTGAGTTACGTTTATTTTCATTTGTATTAAAGATGTATTCTAATGGAGTGCTCGAAACTGTTTTAGAAATCCCCTTATTTCATGTTCTAAATGCAAGTGTAACTTTTGATAATATATTCGCTGCTGAAAAACCAGTTTCTGGGGTGACTATGATTCGTGATGAGGAACGCGTTATGTGCGATATTGATGAAAGTCTTTTCGAACCACCTTCTCATTATACATTTATTGGTAAGTAAATATTGTTTTGAAATATTCAAAGAAATACGTTATTTTCAAATACGTTCTTTAATTTTTCAAGACCTTAGAAAACGTAGCTTAGAGGAGGAGGACGATTTACTTCAATATGCTTTACAAAACAGCTTCATTGGTGATACCGAATACGATCGAGATCAAGTAAGTTTGAAGTTTATCGTCTCTAATTTTGGCATACATCTTTAATTTTTATCAATGAAATCATCTGGATTAGGTGGATGTTTGGGAAGTATTACAAGCTCAAAGGTCTAGATCACCAAGTATTCCTGCTGATGATGAAGAACGAGAACTTCAGCGGTAATTTTGATTTTTGATCTCATATTTACGTGTCATATTTTAAAAAAGAGTGTTCAATTTAATTTTTGAATTTAGAGCCATTGAAGAGAGTTTAATTTTGAGTTATGGAAATGCCGAAACGTCTAACGCTATTGCCGAGCCTCAAAGTACTGAAGTTGTGCCGTTCAATAATGAAGATAAAGAGTTATTGACAGCACTTTCCCTTTCAATTAAAGAACAGACAGAGCACGAGAAAAATTTAAAATTGGAGGAGGAAATGTTGCAGCAAGCTTTGAGAATATCGATAACTGATAAATAAATGGACTACCCAAAATAAATTTAATTGAAGCTGGATTTTACAAAATTGTTTGTACTTGTATGATCACAATAGGTACCTAGTTCAAATTACCATTTTTGGAGAACAAATCTAAAGTATTTAA